>JAASFO010001004.1:0-10498 GCA_023333815.1 Globisporangium recalcitrans
AACACGCTCTCAAAGCTCACGTTCGTCGACTCGACACGCTTCCTCGCGCTCATCGGCGACGTCTTCCCCGGCGTCAACTCGGCCGATCTCTCGGGCGGCGCACTGGGTGAAGCGATCCGCGAGGTCATGGTCAGCAAACCTTTCTACCTGCAAGTGGACGAGCTTCAGATTCGCAAGATGCTGCAGCTCAAGGAGTCGCTCGACCAGCGCATGGGGTGCGTCGTCGTGGGACCTTCGGGCAGCGGCAAGTCGACCGTGTGGCAGATCCTGCAGCAAGCGCTCGTCAAGTGCGGACAGCTCGTGAAAACTCACGTGATGAACCCAAAGTCGATGCCTCGCGAGCGACTACTCGGTCACATGGACCTCGACACCCGCGAGTGGGAAGACGGCGTGCTCACAGACGCTGCGAGGGAAGTCGTGAAGGAGCCTGAGCACGTGCGCTCGTGGATCATCTGCGACGGTGACGTGGACCCCGAGTGGATCGAGTCGCTCAACTCGGTGCTCGACGACAACCACTTGCTCACGCTGCCGAACGGCGAGCGCATCAACTTTGGTCCGAACATCAACTTCATCTTTGAGACCCACGACCTCAAGTTCGCGTCGCCCGCGACCATCTCGCGCATGGGCATGATCTTCCTCTCGGACGAAGACATGGACATCAAGCGGCTCGTGAGCAAGTGGTTGCTGCTCACGCAGAGCACCGACAAGCGCGACGAACTCATCAAGTGGATCGACGAGCTCTTCACGAAGGCGCTCGACGAGCTCCACAAGCACGAGATGGTCGTCGAGACCACGACTGTAGGCACGATCATGAACGGACTGAGCCACGTCGCCGCTGCGACGACGCGGAGCGAGTGTGTCTGCGCGATGGTGCAAATCTGTCCATGAGCGTGCACAACTCGTTTGCAAAGTCCATGTACATGATGGCGAACGAGCGTCCGCCAGACATGGGGACGCCGCTCGACTGCTACTGCCAGGGGAGCGCGTTCTACGCGTTCGAGACCAAGCGCGACACGTACGGGTCGATGGACGGCAAGATGGACCGCAAGGACATCGCCAACTGCCGCGACGCAGTCGTGCCTACTGTGAGTGTGCAGCGCGGACTCAAGATCATCGAGCCTTGGGTCGACAAGATGGAGCCGTTCATCCTCGTGGGACCAGAGGGCAGTGGCAAGAACATGCTCATCCGCCAGGCTTTCCGCAACCTCAAGTCGGCGAACGTCACAGTGCTGCGCTGCAACGCACAGACGACGGCGGACCACATCATCCACAAGATCTCGCAGTGCTGCTCGCTCTTTTCTACGAATACAGGACGCGTGTACCGCCCGCGAGACTGCGAGCGCCTCGTGCTCTACTTGAAAGACATCAACCTGCCAAAGCCCGACCAGTACGACACCTGCATGCTCATCGCGTTCCTGCAGCAGCTCGTCACGTTCAACGGCTTTTACGACCAGCAGCTTGAGTTCCTGGGCATTGAGAAAATCCAGATCGTCGCATCCATGAACGCTGCGACGACTGTGGGGCGTCATCCGCTCTCCACGCGCTTCACTGCGATCGTCAAGGTCGCGTACATGGACTACCCGACGACCGAGGAGCTCATGGTGGTCTACTCCACTTTCCTCGAAGCGGTCTTTGACCCGCAGAGTAGTCCGAAGATCCCAGCGCAGTGGCGCGACCCATCGACACGTGACCGACTCGCGAGAAGCATTGTCGAGATCTACGACGCGACGAAAACCAAATCCAACGTCGACGAGCAGCGCCACTACTTGTTCACACCGCGAGATCTGACGAAGTGGGTCTTTTCGTTTGTTCTCTACAACCTCGAGACCGAGGACGTGCTCGATGTGCTTGCGAACGAAGCGCGTCGGCTGTTTCGCGACCGCCTCGTGGACGCCGAGTCGCTCAGCAAGTTCGACTCGATCCTCAACAGCGTGCTCAAGCAGCAGTGGAAGTATGCTCCCAAGCTCCAGGACATGTATTTCAGCTCTCTGCATTGCCGCAAAGCTGGTGGCGGTGGAGATGACGACGCTGCGGGATCAGGAGCTGGCGTCTTGGCATCACCACTATTTCGAATCGCAAGCGACGAGTTCAGCTCCGTTGTCTCGCAGGCTATTGTCCTGTACGAGCGCGAAGAGAAAGATCTGCATATGCTGCTCTTCGACGAGATCCTCGACCATCTCGCGATCGTCGAGCGCATCTTGTCGGATCCTGGAGGCTCCATGCTGCTCGTGGGTAGCTCTGGTGTGGGGAGACGGTCCGCGACCACGCTGATCGCGTACATGCTCGGGTACACCATGTTCTCGCCGAGTTTGACGCGCTCCTATGACGCCGCGAGCTTCCGCGCAGACCTCAAGAGCATCCTCGTGAAAGCCGGCGTTGAGGACCAGCACTACGTGTTGCAGCTCGATGAACACCGACCGATGTTCGGCATGCACTTGGTGCACGGCATGCATCCCGAGTGCTTTGAAATGCACGAGTGCGAGTTTTTCTGCGGCGAGGTCGTCGCGAGTATCGAGAGGTCAGGTGGCAGTGGGACTGCCTTGCCCGACTGGGCATCGCCAGAGCGGAAAGAAGCGTTCTCGCGCTTTGTCGAGACGCTGCCACGACTCGCGCAGCAGTGCAAGTTCGAGAGCCACGATCTCTGGATCCGGTGGTCGAAATCCATGGAGTGCGAGCAAAACTTCCACGCCAAGATGGAGAAGTCCGGCTCAGCAGCCGGGCTCTCGGCATTCCAGAAGCTGCTTGTCGTCCAGGCGCTTCGTCCGGATCGCCTGCAGAGCGCGATCATTCAGTTCATCTGCGGTGTGATGCAGCTCAAGTCGCTCACGCCGCCGCCGCTGGACTTCAAGGACGTTGCGACCGAAGAGGCGAGCAACATGACGCCCGTGCTGCTGCTCACGACTGCAGGTGCCGACCCGTCGAAAGAGCTCGAGGAAGTCGCGTCCTCGGTCGTGGGCAAGAGCCACTACTTTGAAGTGGCGATGGGCGGCGGACAGCAGGAGAAAGCGCTGAGTCTCCTCAAGTCCACGGCCGAGAGCGGCGAGTGGCTCTGTCTGCAGAACCTGCACCTGGTCATCGCGTGGCTGCCGACGCTGGAGAAGGAGATCAACGTCCTCGCGCCGCACCACAAGTTCCGTCTGTGGCTGACCACAGAACCCCACGACGCGTTCCCGCTCGTGCTGCTCGAGCAGAGCATCAAGATCACGTTCGAGTCACCGCCGGGCATGAAGAAGAACCTGCAGCGCACGTACGCGTCGTGGACGCTCGAGTTTATCGGCAAAGGCTCCTCCGCTCGCGCGCAGCTTTTGTTCTTGCTGGCGTTCTTCCACGCGCTGCTGCAGGAGCGCCGCACGTACATCCCGCAGGGCTGGACCAAGTTTTACGAGTTCTCGTTCGGCGACTTCCGCGCGGGCTCGAACGTGATGGAGCTTTCGAGCAAGACCTCGGGCGGCGGCGGCGGTGTGATCGACTGGCTCTTGCTGCACGGACGCATGGAGAACGCGATCTACGGCGGCCGCATCGACAACCCGTACGATCTGCGCGTGCTGCGCTACAACCTGAACGAGTACTTTGCGCACGACCTGCTCTCGGGTCAGCGCAACCTCGTGCGCGGCGTCAAGCTGCCGCAGACTGCGCGCCACGAAGACTACGTGGAGCTCATCGACCACCTCCCCGACAGCGACACGCCCGCAGTGTTCGGGCTGCCGGACAACATCGAGCGCTCGATGCAGCGCTCGCTCTCGGTCGAGGTGATCGCGCAGCTCAAGGCGCTGTCGTCGAGCGAAGAAGCCGCCGAGAAGTTCGACCGCGAGAAGTGGCGCGCGCAGCTCGGACTGCTCATCGAGAACTGGACCAAGCTCACCGTCACCTTCCATCTCGACACAGCAGCCTCAGCGAGTGCCAGTAGCAGCACTCGACTCAAGAGATCTTGCAGCACTCAAGAGCTGTCGACGCCTCTTCAGCTGGAACTGCAGCCGTGCGAAAATACTCGAATCGATGACGACTCCGAGTTTCCAAGTTTCCAACTGAACGAACAGAGCATGCATCTGGAGGTGCAAAAACGAAAGCCAATCACAAACATTTATCATCTAGATAAATTCACAGTCTCAATTTGATGTTTCTAAAGTAAAATTCGAGATCGAAAGTAGCAATTGATGAGAAATGCTAAAAATCGAGGTAGACTTGGTGTCTGAGCATTGATGTCGAAAAGCGCAAGATGGATGAGGGAAGAAACGCAGGTGATGAATGAGGACGAAGACGAAAAAGCGCTCGCGCAGATGTCGCACGAGTGCGCGAGGCAGCTGGAGGCGCTCTGTGGGCAGCTTGGGGTCGACGCTGACACTGTGGTCAGCAGCGCAGGAAGCGACGATCACAGTCCGATTGAACCCAGTCAGACTCGGGAGAGCGATGGAGGCGATGATGATGATGAAGACGCGACTGGCTGCTCTGCGGTGCGCATGGCGGAAGAGTGCATGGAGATGCTGGTGTCCATGGAGAGCATCAGGTAATGCTGAGTTGTTGACAGCGGCTCTTCTTAAGTGTGCTCAGACTGGGTGCTAACGTAGCGGTTTGTGTCGTGTCCGTGTGGTTGAAGAACGTGATGGCATTGTTGGTGATGCTGCAAGGGGGCGATGCGAGGGTCCTGCTGATCTACTGTTGTTAGCTGACGGCAGAGCGCGTTCTCAATCGACTGAACCTCGAGTCGCGTATCAGGCGGACGACGCGACTTGAGTGAATCGAGAGCTTCTGGACGCGATGAATGCGCTGTCGAACGAGCTGAGTGTCTTCGCATCGCTAATGGTGGAGTCCACCGAGAATGCACGCATCTGTGACGAGGAGACCCGAGTGACTACAGAACAAGAAGAGGAAGAAGAGCTTCAGTCTCGTGGCGAACCGCCAGATGCCGCAGTCCTCAATATCCCAGCATGTGGTCTGCAAGTGGACAATACCACACAAACGCATCCAGCTGACCTCGAAGCCGCGCCGCTTGCTTCGACAGACCAAAGGACGAGCGAGATCGCAGGACGACATCCGTTATCGCAGTCCAGAGCACAATCAGAGCACCTGGAGGTGCTGCGCACAAACCCGCCCAAGCCGAACCGTGCACGATTCCGAAGTAAGAACAAAGAGAGAGGGCGACCAAAGCAGCACCTTCGCACGAAAGTGCGCGAGATCCTGAGCAGCCCGACGCTCTGGAAGGAGCACCAGAGCAAGAGCTTCCAGCAGCACATCAAGCGCCAGCAGCAAGCGCGACATCTGGCTGAGCAGGAAAGCCTCGAGGCTGAACAGGCAGCAGCAGCGCACTTTAAGCGAGCGCAATACGCACTCAAGTTGAGCAGAGGGTGTCCGGAACGTCAGGTTCCTGATCTGCGTCCCAAAGCACTCTATGACGCATCGTACCTGAAGCGGTTCAGGAAGGATCGACGAGGACTGCTTCCGCCTCCGCAAGAGGTTGGACGACAAAATACCGGTCCAGTGTCCAGTCCTAAAGGCTTGCTGTGTGGAGTGTGCCTGCACGGCAAACGTCAGCTCGGGTTGGCGTATTTCACGTGCACGACTTTGGTGCAACTGGAAGAGCGCGTCTGCTTGCGATTCGGCATCTCTTCGATTCTGAATCTGTGCCGAGAACGAGCTGCGAGCACCAAACAACCAGCTGGGACAGGAACGATTTCTGGTAACGTCAGCCGAAAGCGGCCGAATCGAATCCGGACTTTCCAGCGCATCACGTCGCTCGACCAGGTGCAGGACGGCGACCGCCTCTGCGCGACCCAGGACTCGTACGAAGACATGGCGATCCTGTGCGAGTGGATCAAGCATCGCCAGCAGCAACTGTACCGCATGCAGCAGCCACCACCCACCGCGATAAAGCCATCGTCAGGTGTCGTGCAGCGATCTAGCGAACATGCATCGAAGATAAACAACAGCAGCACTCGCGGTCCAGCATTCACCGCTTCTACAGCCCAAGTGGAAGAGAATACAAGCCTATGGGATGCCAACGGACGGTGCATGGCTGTCAAGAAGCAACTCATCGTTTAGATAACAACCAGGCAGTCAGTCAGTGAAACTCAAGTGTGGTGCCATATTACCAGTGATTGCAAAACCTCCCAGTCCGAAGACCGGGTTGAGATGAACGATGAGGCTTAGACACTGCGAACGTTCAGCTCAATGCCATCGTCCTCTTCCTCTTCCTTCTTTTCCTCTGCGCTGAACCCAGTGCGCTTTGTCGGGGCGGCTGGCGAGTCACTGTGCGAGTTGGAGTTGTTGGAGAACTCGAACGTGGTCTCTTTAGACCCGTCCTCTTTCGTGGAGACAGACGTCGGCATCTTCCCCTTCAAGTACATGTACTCATTGTACGCCTGCACGATGACAACGGGAAGCAAAGACAAATGGGTGAGTGAGAAGAAGATGTCGAGAACTACTGCAATCTGGTCGTAAGATATGCTCACTCACCGTGAGGTACTTGCGATGCGTGACAAAGATTGCCCCCATGAGGATCAGGACGATGAACCCGACGACCGAGATCACCGCGTACACCGTGTACATGGCCTTGGTGTCCAGCACGACTTCGTTGCACGTCGCCACTGGCACACTCGACGGCTTATCTCCGCCGTAGCACGGCTTGACGCTGTTGTACGTGACCGACTGCTCACCAGAGCTGCACGCCGTGCGGAGCTCATTAAAGTAGCTCGCTTCACAAATCGGACACGCAAACGCAGTCTTCCACGTGATAATGGTTTTGCAGCTGTCGTCGTCTCGCGAGCTCGACGTCGGCGCTACAGTGGTGCCGGCGCGCAGATCGCAGACAAAGTCGATCTGCGTGGTCGCGGGTTTCCCGTTTCGGCACTTGGACCCGCCTCTGTAGTTGACCTGCACGCCGCCTCCGTCTTCGAGGGGCGTGATCTCCATGCGATCCCCTCCGCTCGACACTTTCCATTGCTACAGAGATTCGATAAGAGGTTAGCGCATCTTGACAGCCACAAGCACACAACACAGCACAAATATCATCAGAACGTACAGCTGGTGCGGCGCACTCCACTTCGCCGTAGCGTCCGGTTTTCTGGGTGAAGAAATTGCCAGCGTCTCGCGGATTGAGCATTGTCAGACCGATCACGTACGGCCGGTCTCGCGCAGCGTCGACCAGCTCTTCGACGATCTGTCCCAGAACCTGTTCCTTCCACGCCTTGTCAACTGGACGGAACAATCCGAGGAACACAATGTGCGACTCGTCCACTTTGATCCCTCCGCTCGGAACCACAGATGCCACTGAGAGCAGATCCTTGGCGCTGGTAACTGCGTTATTTGCGTCTCCGAACAGGAAGCTCTCGTTTCCCCAAATCAGCGACTCCAGCAACGACAGATCGTAGGACGGGAGCGACCCATCCGACACGGAAGAGCTCACGGAAGCAGAAGACGACGATCCTGCTGTCGCCGTGCCCGATGATGAAGTAGCATTCACTTTCAGAATCGAAGGCGCGGCACACGAGTCTGAGCCCGCGACGCTGAACGTGTTGCCGCCACAGGGCTCACACGCATCAGCGCCAGCCGAAGAAAACGTGTTCCCAGGGCACTTCTCGCACGACGACACCCCATTTGTCACTTCCGCAAACGTTCCAGCGGGACAGATGCGACAGCCAGGAGCACTCCTGTTATCATCATCATCGTCACCATCCCCGACCGCTTCGTACCCTGCTGGACAGGAGCCGCACGCCACGGACCCGCCATCTTCTGTGCCGAGAAAGCCCAAGTACTGCAGTTTTGCATGGATCAAGCGCTCTGCAGCTGGACTCGTCGTGCGCAGCACCAATGTGAACTGCTTGGTCGTTCTAGTCGTCACATTGAAGTGGATCACTTGGTTGAAACTTCCATTCTCGCCGCCGTGACTCAAATGGCCAATGCTGCCACCCACATCGGCAAGATCGTCGTCGTCGTCATTCTCCTCGTCGTCGCCGGACCCAGTGTCTTTATCTGCGCCGTCCTTCACAGCCACGGATGCATCTCTGTCCTTGATCTCCAACTCCAGCCACGCGCGAACACCGTCGCTCTCAAACGTTGGAACGTGGCTTAGCTGATACGTGACGTTGATGTACCCGGAATGCGCGAACGTCACGTTGAATGGCAACGGAAACCGGCTTGGTCGGTTCCACTCACCTTCTTCTTTGGTGTGCGCAGCAAACGAAAGACCGTGGCGAGTCAATTTCCAGCCTGCTCTCTTCGCAGTGACCGAGTCCACAACCGAGGGCCATGTGCTCCAGCCATCGCGTGTCCCGATCCCAAACTCAATCGCGTTGACAGCAACTTGGCCAGCAGGGCATTGCGCGCAGTCCTCGTCGTCGTCACCGAGCTTTTGCCCCGCAGGACAGCGTTCACATTTATCAGCGTCTGTGAGAATGTAGCCACGTTCGCAGGTGTCGCACGGAAGATCAGCTCGAGCTTCAGGCAGCGCGATGCTCCCGTGCAGCTTCGCGTCGCACGTCTGCGGCTCGCTCCACGAGAAAGTCGCATTGCGCTTCCCGTCCACGCAGGCAGTAAACGTCTCGACGAGGTCTTCCGACGCGCACGCGCGCTTCTCGACACACGAGTCGAGCCCGATCGATCCTTTCGGAGCAAACGTACCGTCTGGGCACTTGTAGCACGTGAAGTCCAGCTCGCTGTGGGATTTTGAGTCCGCGTACTCGTTCGCCTTGCAAAATTTGCAGATCGAGCCGCCGCTCATCGTCATGTCTCCGCCGCACGGGTGGCAGAAAGTGTCGGCGTACGACGTCCCGACGATCTCGATCACCTTGATGAACGCCTTGTCTTCGCCCTCGTCGCCCGAGTAGTCCTTCGTGTAGTCCCAGGAGAAAGTGTGCGAGCCCGCGGCGACTTCGAAAGTGGCTTCGTTCCAGCCTTCGGTCTTCGAGACCAGCGGTGTGACCGCCGTCTCGTCGACTTCAAAGACGAGACCGTCGTACGGCGCCTCGGCGTCCACGCGGAACTGGTACGTGATCGAGCCAGGACGCACGAACGTGGCGCTGATCCGCAACGTGGAGAACAGCCGCGCGGCTTCGTACCGCTCCATGATCTGCGAGTTGTCCCCCGAGGAGATCATGGCGCCACCCGCTGTCGCGTTCCACGGCGCGCAGTTCGACTGCCACTTGCCCGTGTACATGTTGCGCGTGACGCAGTCCGTGTGGATCTATCGATGCGCAAAAGGGTACATGCGTGGTGGTGGGTGTCAGTAGAGGCACTGCGAGATGTACAACAGCATACGCAGATACTCACGTCAATCGGCAGCGGACTCGCCCACGCGTTCGTCCGCTTCGAGTACAATTTCCCACCGCCGAGCGAGTATTTGCCCTTTTCGCACTTTTCGCATCCAGAGACAGGCGTGTCCCCCGAGAAGCTGTTCCATACAAGCGATTCGCACAAGCGCACAGTACACTTTGATGAGCCTTCTACACAACGCAAGAGCCCTGGACAATACTGATGAACGCAGCCACCAACACTCACTTTGCGCCAAGGAAGTAGCCTCGCTCACACATCAGGTCGCATCGCAGACCATGCACAGGCGCTACGCATTCACCACATGCACCAACGAGGATCAGTCCGTTAATATCCGACGCAGCATATCGTATCGCGCCGTATAAAACCGCACATCCATGCAAACTTACGCTTCGCGACGACCGTGCTGGCGTCCGAGCTGTTCGCGCACGTGGCTTCGTTCTCCGAGTAGTAGAAGAGCGTGCGCGTGTTGTCGACGCACTCGCTGAAGCCGTACGAGAGCGAGGGCTCGGATGCCGGAGCCGCAGCTGCAGAGCGCACGCCCGTGGGCGACGCCGACAGTAGCAACAGCAGCGCGAGCCCCAGCGTTGGCGCCAGCTGCCGCTTCGCAGTCTCCTTCGCGCTCATGCTTCTCGCTCGCTCTTCAATTTCGCTCTCCCACACACAAATGCGCTATGAAAAGTGCATGGGAAGCTGTTGTTGCTCATGATCTGTGCGGAATCAAAACTCGGTCCCTATTGTCCGTGACTGTGTCTCGCTCTAAGGACCTTGCTCAACAGAAGCGTGCTAATGCAATCAAAAATACAATGACGCCCTGATTTCAAGAGCACAGATGTCAGAGAGCACGAACCGCGAACCGGTTCAGCCAGCATGCAAATCGAGACTGAACCGTGTCTCTCAGCTCACATCGACAATCGTGCAGGTTGAAGTGTTCGCATGATTGGCAATGCTCAATGGCTGGATGCGTCTGTCTATTCGTCGACTTCCGCTCACTGGCGCCATCGCTCTCGACGGAAAGAGGTGCGTGCTGGTAGAGATCGCGACTGCATTCGATCACTGCCGCGCCACGAGAGCGACGCACTGAGATCTGGTCTCTTCACAAGAAGAGGGACACTGCAACACGCTGCCAAGGTGAAGCCCGTTCTGCTCATCCCAGCATCACAGCGCGCGCAGCTTGAGCAGGAGCTTGTTCATCTGGTGCTGCTGCGCGCTCTCCACGAGCTGAAGCGAGTCGGGA
>JAASFO010001005.1:0-10478 GCA_023333815.1 Globisporangium recalcitrans
AGACTCCATCGCGACGCGACTGCACGCTCCCGTGACGCGTGGGTGAAGCAGCTTGATGACGTCCAAGTGGCCGCGTCCAGCAGCGCGTTCGAGCGCCACCGCAAAGCGACCCTGGTCTGGTCGGTTCGCTACCAGCCAGCGAAGCACATGCAAGTGTCCCCGCTCCGCTGCAAGCTCGACCGCGTACGCACCACCTCGGTACTCCCGCTCGTGAAACCACTGCAGCATCTCGAGGTTCCCGTTGCGCGCAGCAAAGTCCAGCGGCGTGCGGCCGTACTGTCGTCCGTTGCGCGAGAAGATCGCAGTCGTCTGCGCGTTCGTGTGTTCGTGAAGCCATTGGACGACGTCGAAGTGGTCGTTCTCCACCGCGCCGTCCATCTCAATCAGACTCCACACTATGCGCTTGTGGTGCGCGTGCAGCCACTCGATCACATTGAGGTGACCCCGGAACGCCGCGATGCCCAGCGGCATGGTCACCACCGCGTCGGGACAGTACGCGCTCAGCCACTTGACCACGTCCAGGTTCCCACTGAGCGCCGCGTGGATCATGCCCCATGCAAAGAGCGACTGGCGGCGGTGGCGGTCCATCTGCGCGCTCTCCTGCTGAACCAAGTGGTCGAGCAGATGCAGCAGCCCCCTGGCGGCAGCAGTCCCGATCGTCCACTGACACGAGTGGTCCAGAAACGCGCTGATGTCACGCACCACGTGGTCCAGCGCAGAGAAGGACGCGTCCGTGGCACGCAGCACCACCGCGAGGCTCGTCAGGCAGCGCGGCTGCTTCGCCCTCGGCGTCCGTGTCGTCGCAGCCATGTTCAGGCTTGGAGAGCTCTTCGCAAAGTGAGAGAGGATGGATGAGACGTGATGGTTGGTTTTTCAGGAATCAGATTGTCAGAGAATAGTCCTTGCGTAATAAGTTTGTCTGCTTAAATGATGGCATGCATCGTTTTGTATGCAATGTGATAGAATGATCGAGCTCGTAACAAGGAGGTGGATGAAGTGAGTGATGACGGAGTCTCCTTATAATCGGGCTGTTCACTGTACTCGTCGGACATTTGAGCTGATCAGCAAGCAGCACATGGCTACATCAATTCGCTCAGCCTCCAGCGCAACAGCCTCTCCAGCGATTCGCACAGACAGCTCTCCCGTTGAGTTGCTGGACGGAAGCTGCATGACATCCAGTACAGTACCCTCACTGGCCATAGATCGCATCGGCCGAGTGTTTCCTCACACCAAAATGAGCCAGCACTTTGGCATACTTGTGCTCACAAACCCGCGCTCCTGGATAAGAATTTCACCACGATTGACTTCGCCACAGCACGTACATCTATTTACTAGCACTGCGTTCTACAGCCCACGTCACGGACAGCTAAGGATATCGACGGCACTACTTTACATCGAGTACACACGCTCACGACTGCACTCACGCACTTCCTACGACGGCTCCTCGGTCTTCAGCGGCGCGTAGTCTCCTTCACGCTGCACCCCCTGCTGCATAAGTCTCGCGCGCTGCCACTCTTGGAAGCACTTGACGCCCTTTTTCAGTACCACGATCAGACCGATGAAGAAGAACGGGAGGATGAACGCCCACACGAGTGGATGCACGTCCGAGCCGCCGTCGTCTTCGTCGTCGTCATCGTGGTTGTGACGAAATCGTTGGTGGTCACGCCTCTGGTGCTTCTCGCGGTTTGGCTCAGAGTTGCCGCCTCCACGGTGCTCTCCGGTGTTGCCCGACGTGGGTGGGGTCCAGCCGCCTACTGCACCAGTGGCCGCATACGTTGGTGTGGACATTGATGGCGCAGGTAGGAACTGCAGAGTCTGCACGAGCGAGGCAAGACACGGCTGCGAGAGCGAGTTTGCGTTCCGTGCCAGGCGCAGGTTCACAATGCGCAGTGTGCTTCTCGCGTCGTCTGGATAGGCGCTCTTCTCGAAAGTGACGATTGCGTCCATGGCTTCCGAGTAACAGAACTGGATGGTCTCCTTTGCGCATGCGAGCTGGATGTTCTGTGCCGGGTTCACAGGGTAGGTTGCCATCATGCTCTTCGTGCTATCTGCCATGGCATCAGACGAGCGGTGACGGCGGTCCTCGATTTCTTTCTTGTCTGATTCGTTTTCATCGGTGTGTGGGTGTTCCTTGAGACTGCGATGCTGCGGTTGCTGCTCAGGGATCAAATCTGCGGGCTCATCAGCGAGTTGAGCGGTCGGGACGGAGTCGTGAGCCATTGCTAGGCGCTTCTCTTGAGAGACTGTTGGGTTTCTTGTTCTGGAGGGTGTGCTGGAGGGTGAGCTTCGAAGTGAGGAGAGGAAAAGGGAGACCACAGGTCAACCGCAGGAAGAGCTCGATTGGTGCAGTGGCACCTTGCGTGCCAGCTCAGGTCCTGAAAGTGTGCAGCGAGCAAAAGCAGATCCGAGAGTTCTCAGAACGCAGGACGCTTGAGAGAGAGAGAGAGAGAGAGGGTGGGCACTATCTGCGCCGCTCGTCGTCGTCGTCGTCTGGTGGACGATTCGTCCGCACCTTCGTCCCACGCGCACTGCTTCGAGCCAACCGCAGTACAGCGTGCGTGCTGAAAAGCAGCAGACTGAACAAAAAAGGGTGGGCCTCTATTTGAGGCGTGAGGGCTTTGCCCTAGCGGTGAATCGCGATCAAGAGATTTGCCCTACACAATTTCTCAATTGCTGGTAGCTGAATGGATCGCAAAGGTCAATTCTGCCGGCTCCAAAAACCCTCTAGAGCATCCCCTTCGATTCACACCCTCCAAACAGCAAATGCATCGGAAAGGGTGTGAATCGCCCTTTTTCTGTCCATATCAGTAGGCCATACCCCTCTGCCCTACTCGCTAAAACTCAAACTCGGATCCTCTCAAAAGCTGCTGCAGGCGCACCAAAACCTGCTCACTCGCGCACTCGATCGACTCGCATGTGAACGGTGTCAGGATGCGCGCGACTCCGCCGAACACTACCACGCTCGCAGCAGCGCTGTCGCTCTCCTCGCACGGGATGAAGCGCTTGAACACAGACCATCGCACACACACGATCGGTCAGTGCAACCCGCAGATTCCCCGATAGCCACCCTCTGCTACAGCAGCTCTCGTCTCACCTGGCGCAGGAACGCGCAGAGCTGCTCGCGGCGATGCAGCAGAGCGGCGCGATCATCGTCTTCCCTGTCGCCCTCTTTCGCGCCTTGGCTCGCGCAGAGGCTCTCGCGGATGCTCTCGAGCGTCTCGCCAGCAGCATCAGCAGCAGTCGCTTGGTCGTCCGCATGGATTGCAACAACGCTCTGACCCAAAAAGATCTTCACGCTCCAGCTCTTCTTGTCACCATGTTCGTTGCTGTTGTCGTCTTGCGCACTCAAGAGCACGACGCTGTCGCTCTCTGGGTCGATGCAGTAGAGCACGCCGGTCGCGTAGGTCAGATCCTTGGATTCCACGCGCACAGCGCTGCCGATGAGCGTGCTGTGAAGCGCGAAGAGTCCCGTCTCGCTCTCCATCATCCGCAGCTCTTGCGCTTATCCCTCCCTAGTCAAATGAGCCAGATGAAGAGAAAAGGAAATGAGAACGGATGAATGCGTGAATGAATGAATGGAGCACTGTACATCCATAGATTAATGAAGGTTAAAATGGAAAAAGAAGAAAGCAGCGAGCAGCAACCACATCAAGCACCTCCTGGGAAAAGAGCAAAGGCTCAACGACCCAAAGCTCTTCTCCGACAGTCGAGCCTGCGACGGATGCCTTCTTTTTGTTGGTGAAAGTGGCTCAAATTGCAAAGTGGAATCGGTCGGATCTACTGCGGCCAAGCGCTCGTGTGCTCAGAGCACGCGCCTAATAGGACGCCGGCTTCTCGATGTAGACCCACAAGACCACGAACACGATACCGATCGCGAGCGACGTCGAGCCCATGAAGTTGCCGTGGTCCATCAGACTCTGGTAGCTCCAGCCAAAGTACTCCTGGATGCTCATGCGCACGCTCGGTCCCAGCTTGTACGAGATGAAGAGCCCCATGAGCACCGCCGCGCACAGCATCGAGTCGCCGTGCGACTCCACGCGGTTGTAGTACGCCACCATGTAGCGCACCATCGCCCAGATGATGCCAAACACCGTGCCGAAGAACACGAGCACGTTCGGAAGCTCCGCGAACGAGCCGCGCGTGGCGTCGCGCTTGCTCACCCAGCGGGTCTTCTTGCCCGTGATCTTCCACCAGAACGCCGCGAACATCGCCGAGCAGTTGGTGAACGCGTACACGAACCACGACTCCTGCGAGCGCATCACGTCGTTGTTCTCCACGCCGCGGTTGCACAGCGCCGAGAGCATGCCCTGGATGATGATCTTTGGCACCAGCGCGGCCAGTAGACGCAGACCCGACAGGTAGATCGGCGCGTACCCAGTGTACAGGAAGTAGATCGTGATGTAGTAGAACAGGATCACCGAGATCGAGCCGACCGGGTACACGGTCGAGTTGAAGTAGAACACGCGACGCATGAAGTTGTTCGGCTTGCGGTACTTGGGGATCGCCACGTGCGGACGCTTCCACTCCGGGTCAATGTTCTTCTTGTTCTTCTTCATCAGCAACGTCTGGAAGCTGCCCTTGGCCCAGCGGCGACGCTGCGCGAGCGAGCTAGCCACCGAGTCTGGGATCAGACCCTCGGCGAGACGAATGCGCTCCGACACCTCGCCTTCGAAGTCCTTGCGGAAGTACAGACCCTTCCATCCCATCGAGCACAACTTCTGGCCAGTGTAGCAGTTCTCAGTCAAACTGCCGTAGTGGATGCCAGAGATCGAGTCCAACGCTTCACGGCGAATGAGCGCGTTCGTGCCAGCAAAGTTGGCGCAGTCGTATCCGTCCTGACCAGTCTGGATCGCGTCGTAGAAAGTCGAGTTACGGTGGCCGAGCGGGTCGCCGATCTGCAGCTGCACGCAGTCACGGAAGTACTGCGGCGTCTGCACGAACCCGACTGCATTGTCGCGGACATCGTCCGAGTAGTTGTGGAGGATCGAGACGTCGCTGTCGGTGTCGGCCGTGTTGTTGATAGTGTTGCACTTGCGACAGACACCGTTCTTACCGAGCTTGGCGTCGCAGTTCATGCAGCGCAGCTCCTTCTTCGTCACTCGGTTGTCACTCAACGTCCCGTTCACCTGGCGACGGTGCAAGTCGCTCTGCACGTGCATCGCATTCTCAAAGCACTCCTTCGAGCAGTAGCTGATGCGTTCTTCCGGCACGCCCGCGATCTTGCACGACGCACAGCACATCTTGGCAACGTTCTTGCAGCCAGTCGTGCAGCACGAGTACTTGTTCTTGAACTGACGGTCCTCGTCGTCGAAGAAGAACGGCAGCGTGGCCAAAATGAACTTCGGGTGCGGCTGCATGTCCGAGTCGAGGAGAAGCAGGTAACGCCCGTTCGCTCCTTCGTTGTACAGCGCGTTGTTGATGTTTCCAGCCTTCGAGTAGTGCTTCTCTGGCTTCACACGACCGATGAACGTCACATGCGGCAAGCCTGGGTAGCGGTAGTCGTCGCGGAACGAGCCCACGGCGCAGTCTGCGCGCAACACGACCTTGGGACGCGACGGCGATGGCAAGTTCGCCGACGAGTGCAGCTTGCGCCACGCGTACACCTCCATGTCTTCGTTCGGGTCGCACACGCGGTCGTACATGAACTGCGCGACTTCCTGGCGAAGGTCACCGGACTTCTCGAGGATGTCCTTGTTGAGTTCAATGGCCGGGATCGGGTTGCCCTTGGTCCACTTCGTCGTGCAGTAGCCGTCGTCCAGCACGTAGATCTGGAGCAAGTGCGGAGGGTACTGCAGGTTCATGCACGCCATCAGCGTGTCGATGGTCTCCTCCGCTGGCTCCGAGTTGTGGCACAGGAAGATGTCGACCTTTGGCCACAGCTCATCCGGGACGCGCGGCTCGAACTCGTCAAAGTAGTGCGCGCCACGACGCACTGGCTTCCACATGCCGAGGTAGTAGAAAATGCCGAGGAAGAACGTGAGCAGCTCCGCGAAGATCATCGCAAAGTAGGACACCCACTGCGCGATTGGAGGGTCGTGGAAACAGATCACCTCGTCCACGCCGGCGAAGGACATATACCACGACGGCGGCGTGAACCACCCGCTGAGCGGGTCGGCGCGGCAGTTGAGCTCGTTGGGAGTGGCGTTGTACACCGCCTCGCAGTCCAGCGTCGGGTTCGCTGAGTCACAGGGCTGGAGCCCGACCACGAACCAGAACACGAGACCGAGCAGCTCCGCGATACCGGTGATCAGGAACAGCAGGTACAGGAGACGGTACGTGGTGATGCCCTTCATGTAGTACTTGCGCACGTTCGGCAGCTTGCGCTCAATGATGTTGCCGGAGCCGCACGACACGATAGCTTCTTCCACGCCCTGGAACCAGAGACGGTACTCGTCGTCGGTCTCTGGACAGAGCACCCAGATGCGACGCTTCGTCGTGATCTCAAAGCCCTTGTGCGGCAGATCCAGACGCGCGCACGGACGCAGCTGGAGCGCTTCCTTGAGCTCGATGGCTCCGACAACCAAGTCCGGGTTACGCGTCGTAAAGTACTGACGGCACTCCAAGTGGCTGTGGAAGTAAAAGATCTTGGCCTTCTCAAGAGCTGCAAACAAACCAAAGAAAAAAGATCCGACACGTCAGCAGTCACATCCCGCACATCAGCAAGGCAGCATAAAAACTCAACTCACCAAAGTACCGACGCTTCCAGCTCTTGTGCATCGGTCCCTTGATCGTGCGCTTGCCCTGCTTGTGCAGGTAGCCGTGCACCGAGATGATGTTGTCCTTCTGCGTGGCCGTGCGCACGCCGACGGCGTTGGACACGTCGGCCGCTGGCTCGGGCGGTCCGCGCGGGTCGTTGTAGCCAGTCTGCGGCACGGGACGGCCTTCTTCGTACTGGGCTCCAGCTGGGGCTCCGCCGCCACCACGACGCACGATCTCGGCTTCCATGCCCGACGGCCGAGAGATGAACGCCTCCTGGGTCGACGGCCGCGTCACGAACGCCTCGTGCGCCGCGGGGGTCGCGTGCAGCTCGTACTCCTCGTCCGCTGCGCCGCCGCCCTGCGCGCCGAGCGGCACTTTCTTGTCGTTCCGACCAAACATCGTTCGTCCCCTGTCTGTTGGCGGTCGGTCTCTCGATCAGCCGAACGGACGAAGTGAATACAGAGGAGAGGCGGTCTGTTGATAATACACAGAGCCACACATAAGAGACGCACAGAGAGAGAGAGAGTGAGTACATGAGTGTGTGTGTAGAGAGAGCTCCATGGCGAGCAGCTTTTGACGCGCGCACCAGCTCAAGCACGTCTCGCGCTCCTCGTGTTTCTCTCGAAAATGAGCGCTCACTGATTGTTGTCTCGACCGCTTTCGAACGCGCAACCTCACACAGCAGCAACAAGAACAAGAAGAAAAAGGGCCTGAAGCTGTTGTTGCAGTAGTTTCCTTTGCAAGCCTGTGCAGTCGCTGCTGAGGCTAGGTTAGAGAGAGAGAGAGAGAGAGAGAGGGCGGTTGAGCGGACGGATATTGTGATCGAAAGCCCTAGCCCGCGGACGATCCACTTGTGAAAAAAGTTGGTTTGAGGAACTAGGGCAACAGTCTTCGAAACGGCTACTCGGATTGGGTGAAGTTGGTGCAGAAACGGGTCGAGATCATGTCCGACAGTTAGGGGTACGCTCCATGCTCGCACTCTCGTTTGTTGTCGCCGAGGTTTTTTATCGCGCTTCGGTGGATGCTGTGCCTACCCCGTCCGCTCTTTCCCTCCTCTTCAGAGCTGGGCAGAGTGGGTACATTTCGGACTCCATGTCTCTTGTCTCTTAGCAGATTGAGGACGTGAGTGAGAGTGGAAGGAGGTCCGAGTTGCTTCTTTGCTTCACTGTCTCTCTCAGTGGCAGCACATTCGTGCTCGTCTCTAGCAGAGAAAGTGAAGGACAGGCACAACAACACCTTGCTGTGCAAGCAAGGATGGATGCAAGGGACCCTGGCACAGCAAGCACACGAGCGCAAAGTGCACAACTGCGCTTGTGTTGACTTGTTGCCCACTGCGAGCCAGCTCAGGCAAGCAAACGAAGGCTCCCATGTCATGCGCCTCCAATGGATGCATGATTTGGCTGACATCGCTCGCAGTCCACAAACAGTGAACCCTTTCACCGCGAAGCCTCATCTTCCCAAAACTACGCAGCATCTTCAGAACGACATGATTTATTTGCGCTTCCTCTCACATCAAACAAACTACACAAGCAAGCTCACTCAAGTCTGTGGATTTGCTTGCTGAGCAAGAGAAACTTGTTGAGTTTGGCAATATTTTGCGACGCAAGAAAATCGACAACCCGACCAGTCCGTTTCCTCCTCCTCCCCCAAAAAAAGCCCTCCACTTTGCGCGACTGAAGAGGATGGTGGTGGCTGTGCGAACTGCGAGACTTGGGATGTTCGAGTCGAGTGGCTCCAAATCATCTCTCCACTCGCTGTGAGTGCATCCTAGCAAGCAGGTGATCGACCTCTTGAGAGCTTGCTGCAAAACAACGGCTTTTGCTTCACCGCTGACTCGCTGTGAGCGTTCTCCAGCATTCCTTCCCACTTGCCCCTCCACATGATCTCCAACACTCCCACCAACAACAACGCAGATCGTAGCAGTGAAAAAAAAAAAATATTGAGTCCAAGGCACGAATGTAAATGTATGTAGCTCCAAACGACGGACTGGCGGTCGGCTACATTTGCGATCTTCTTGTTTTTCTTCTCGTTCTTCGAGTGGCAGTCGCCTCAGCTCGTCGCTTCTTTAGAATGGATTAGAGGACGGCTTCTCGATGTAGACCCAGAACACGATGAACACGAGCCCGAACGCGATCGACGTCGAGCCCATGAAGTTGCCCTGGTCCATCAGACTCTGGTAGCTCCAGCCAAAGTACTCCTGGATGCTCATGCGCACGCTCGGTCCCAGCTTGTACGCGATGAACAGACCCATCAACAAACTGGCAAAGAGCAGCGACGCGCCGTGCGAAGTCTGGATGCTGTTGTAGCCCGCCAAGAAGCGCACAATCGCCCACAGCACGCCGACAATGTTCGCGATGAAGATCAGCACGTTCGGGATCTCCGACATCGACCCGCGAGCCGCACCACCAGTGTTGAACCACTTTGGCTCTCTGCCCGTGATCTTCCACCAGATCGCCTCCAAAATCGCGCTGCAGTTGGTGAACGCGTACGCGAACCACACTTCCTGCGACCGGACGACATCGTTGTTCTCGACGCTTCGGTTACTCAACGCAGACAGCAAGCCCTGGATGATGAGCTTCGGCACCAACGCGAAAAGCAGGCGCAGGTTGCTCATGTAGATTGGCGCGTATCCGGAGAACAAAAAGTAGATCGTGATGTAGTAGAACATGATGGCAGAAATCGATCCCAAAGGATACAGCGTGCCGTTCACGTAGAACACGCGGCGCATGAAGTTGTTTGGCTTGCGGTAGGTCGGCACCTGCACTTCTGGCATCTTCCACTCTGGGTCAATGTACTTCTTGTTCTTCTTCATCAAGAAGATCTGGAAGTTACCCTTCGCCCAACGCTTACGCTGAGCGAGCGAACCGGCCACCGAGTCAGGAATCAAACCTTCCGCCAGACGAATGCGCTCAGTCGGTTCACCTTCGAAATCCTTGCGGAAGTAAAGCGCCTTCCAGCCCATCGCACACAATTGCTGACCAGTGTAGCAATCTTCCGTCAAACTGCCGTACTGGATGCCACCAATCGAGTCCAGCGCCTCGCGACGGAACATAGCGTTTGTTCCAGCGAACGACGAGCAGTCGTAACCATCCTGACCAGTCTGGATAGCATCGTAGAACGTGGCGTTGCGGTGACCAAGAGGATCGCCAATCTGCAACTGAATACAGTCGCGGAAATACTGAGGCGTTTGCACAAACGCCACAGCATTGTGGCGAACATCGTCCGAGTAGGTGTGGAGAGTCGACATGTCGCCATCCTCGCCACTCTTGCACTTGCGGCAGACGCCGTCCTTGCCCAGCTTGGAATCACAGGTCATGCAGCGGAACTCCTTCTTCGAGTTGCGGGTGTCACTGACGGTTCCGTTCACTTGACGACGGTGCAGCGCACTCTGCACGTGCATCGCGTTCTCAAAGCACTCCTTCGAGCAGTAGCTGATTTGCTCCTCTGGCACACCCGCGATCTTGCACGAAGCGCAGCAAAGCTTCGCGATGTTGTTGCAACCGGTCGTGCAGCACGAGTACTTGTTCTTGTCCTGGCGATCTTCATCATCAAAGAAGAACGGCAGCGTGGCCAAAATGAACTTCGGGTGCGGCTGCATATCGGTATCCAGAATGATGAGGTAGCGTCCGTTCGCTCCTTCGTTGTACAGCGCGTTGTTGATGTTTCCAGCCTTCGAGTAGTGGGTTTCTGGCTTCACACGACCGATGAACGTCACATGCGGCAAGCCTGGGTAGCGGTAGTCGTCGCGGAACGAGCCAGCAGCACAATCCGCTCGGTTC
>JAASFO010001006.1:0-10472 GCA_023333815.1 Globisporangium recalcitrans
ACAACAGCACCGCAACTCCGAAAACACGCAGTGGCGGTAGACAATATCGTCAGCCACCTCGCCTGGGCATCATGGACGCATGTTCGAAGAGAGCACAACAAAATGACCGACTTCCTCGCCAATGTAGCGATGGACTCACGCGGGCGACGAACCCTTACACCTTCCACTCGCGACAGCGAAGCCACGAGATTCCAGCAGGTGCAGAAGCTCATGAACAACGACATGAAGTGCGTATCCTCGCAGATGCGAACAGGATCACTGACAAGAGTGATAACGAGATTGCTGGTTTCTTAATCTATTGCGGTAGATCAATAGAATACCCCCTTTTCTCTTCTCCTCTCTTTGCATGGGAGTTTGTCAACGCGCGCAGCAGCTTCAGATCGACATGGTTGCTGTAGTGACAGTCGAAATCGCGTTCGCTGAAGAGCAGCCAGCCAGCAACAAGAGTCTTTTCAGGACTGCGGTTGTCCCATCAGTTCTTTTCTCCACCAGCCAGGGACACACACGGGTGGGTGTGCAGAATGAAGAGGAACCCGCAGAGCACCTGCAAATACACGCGTAGCTGCATGCTGCGAGCTGTCGAGCGCGCGGCCGACTGTGGCATCTGTGGCATCCCGTGGTCTCGAGTCCGAACTCGGTGAAGGTGACATGGATCGCGAGGAATGCCGTGAGAGCACAACCAGAGTACTGCATACCCTGCTTCGTACGTGCAGTGCTGGTCCACTTGACGACCGTACGGTTCTCACGACGCACGGGTGGGGCTATAATCGACGATCCATACTCAGAAACCCCACGTACGCCATAATGATGAACGCGAACAAAATCGCTCTGGTGGCGGCGAAGGTCGAGGACTGGACTCGGAAGGTGAATGAGAGTAGCAAAATGCGGCTGCAACGTGCGAAGCGAGAAGCTACACGTGCTGTTGCTGACGCTGCAGTAATACTCAAACACGGTTATCAGTGAGCGGCGATCACCCAAGTGGTGCCGCTAAGTGGATCATGGGTGTCTGCTGACAGTCGTCGACACGTTCACGCTTGCAGTGCAGACGATTGGGCTGCGCATCTGCTCGCCGTACCTGCTGCTGAAGCTCAAGAATCGCTACAGCGTGTTCACGTTCAGCAACACGGACTGAGATATCAAGGACGGACTACTGGGGAACATCGTGCCAAACTGGGATCGCCATCGAGGACACTGCTCATGATCAACCTCGACCCAGACATAACGCAGCGGCGTCTGTGGAGTCAGCTGTTGCGGGGACTAAGCGCGATCCGCACGCCGTTAGAGCTCCCATTCAGTCAGATTGAGACGGAGACGGTTGACGACAGGATGATCATGACTGTCGATGAAGATGGAAACGAACGCACCAAGCCGCGAAAGAGTACAGTCCGGTTTATCTGCTGCTACACTATGGCTCGAGTCATTGGGATCGGCGAGACGGAGAAGGACGCGGCGCCAGGTTTCTCGGTCAAGATCTGGTAGTCTGACTGGTGGGGGAGATCGTAGACCCGACGACGAAGGAGATCATCCGAGTGCAAATCCGCGAAGTAGTGCATCCCATCGAGCACCTCGGCGTGGCGGAGAATATGAACGTCATCGGCTCACAGCGGAGTACCGTGTGCTGCCGCGAAGCGCGCTCGAAACCTGGCTGACTGAGAAGCAGCTCATCGGCGAGCCGTTCTCGTGGAAGAGATCGTACCGTGCTCGAATGCTGTTTAACGAACGCAGTCTCGCCTGCCTCTACGACGTGCTTCGCTTGAGCACCGCTGAACCGGGTTCATTAGAAACTATCCCTTCGCATCAAAAAGGAGTTCGAGCTCGGCACCTGGAAGCCCACGTAAGCATATGTGTGCATGGTATCAGATAGGAACGCTGCTAAAGTGAACGAGTGGCAGACGCGCGTTCACAAGAGGGATAGTGTTGAAGCCTGACGGAATAGAACGACTGTGCTGGCGGCTGTCGAGGTGTAGTTTGAAAACTGGGTTTAGAGGAAAGGAACGATTCTTCCTGGTCTCGTCGCTCAAACTTCACCACCCTCGGCTTCTGGGTATCCCTGAACGTCCATCTCTACTGCGGTCCCACCTTGGTACCGTGGGTAACAAAGCAAAGTGTCGGCTGTTTCCACTGCTCTTCGCTACCAAGTCTTCAGCTCCGACGGATTTAGTTCCCTGTAGTTCTTTGTCTTGCGCAGCACCGTGAGCGAAATGCGCACTTGCTGTTTATGCAAGACGGGCTGCCTTTCGTCTCGAGGCGATGACGACGATCGCTCCAACCGCGACCACTCCCATCACGAGTCCCAGCTTGGAGTATCGAGACGTCCACGATGTCTCATCCGGATTCACCAACGCTGGCTCACCTTGCTTGGACTTTTTCACGCGGTGGTGGATCGGCACGGGCTGACGCAACGGAGGGTCACGGAACTCGTATGGACGAGCAGGAGTCTTGGTAGAGTCGGTTGTTGCTGCTACCGCTGCTGGAGTCACGATCTTACTCGGCGTCTTCTTCTTCCTCCACCAGAGCCAGCTGCTGTCAGTCACGACTGCAGGCTCCGCGTTCGTGTACTCGGCAGTTCCAAAGAAGAGAGCGGTAACGTCCAGCTCCTTGAGCGCCGACACGACTGCGTGACCCGACCAGAAGATGAAGACGTCTGTCTTCTCTGCCACGATGCCACCAGTGTTGATCTCGCCACCGACTCCTATCATTGCCATCTGCTTCTTGACCTCTCCATCGCCAACAAATGTGATACGTCCACGGTAGAATACAGTCGAGAAGAGGGTTTTCGCTTTCAGGTTGGAAGTGTGCACAACGACGTCACCATTCTTGATTAGCGCTGTGGGGCGGATCTCCTTAGCAGTGATGGTGTCTGCGGAGATCGCCATTGTACATTGGTTCAATGTTTCAACCGTCAAGTGTTCTTGAACGTCGATCGATGGAGCCTGGAGCTGGTACGTTCCAGTTCCATCCACCATCGCACTGAACGATCGCAGCGAGAACCCTTCCTTCGACGACAAGTACAGACTCGCAGAGTTGAAAGCCGACACCTTGACGTCCACTGCGGGGTTGTTCTGAACAAGAACAGCGTCGCCGAGAACATAATCTGCGGTACTGCCGTAGAGCTCTCGCAGTGCGTTCTTGTCACTCACAAGAACCTGGGTCAGGATCGATCCTTTCAGCTCTGCATCCTCATTCTTCACGCGAAATTTGAACCCTTCGTCTTCCTTGTCGACGTCCATCGGAACCAGCTCCAGACCGTCAAGCAAGTCGACTGAATCGCTGGTGACGATGATCTTCGCGACGACTCTGCTGTCAGCATCTTGAGTTTCCCCGTCCTGGTTCGCTTCAGGTTCAGGACCAGCAGCAGTCGGAGGTAGCGCTGGTGCACTTGACGAGCCCAGATTCGGATCGTAGTCGATGAACACGACGCCAGGGAGGTTCAAGTTGAGCTCCTCGATCTTCTTGTCGCTGGAAACGGTCCACACTCTGTGCAGCATCCCCTCTTGGAGTTGCGAAGGCTGGAGTGCGAGCAGCTGGTCATCTCCATCTGATAGAGGAGCTGCGTCGCTCGAGGTGACGCGAAACGACGCCATGTCCCGCTCGCTTGGGCTTCAGTAGCACCGAGTGCTTGGGCAGAAGCGACTTGACTTGCGAGGCTGGACGCGAGTTTGCGAATGAGCTGGAGAAGTCACGAGTTGGCGTCGGTGGAACAAGCTCGGTGGATCTTTTGGTGGGGAGATCGTTTGGTGGGTATGATTCCGAGTTGCACCAGCACTCCTGTGTCCAGAGTGTTGGTGACGAGGTCACTTTTGCTGCTTTCCGAAACGACCTCGGTTGCCACTGACAGTGGACGCAAGAAAATCAACTTCGCACTCAGAAATGCGTTTGAAACTCGCGGTTCGGGCGATGCGCATGCAACTTCAGTCTGCGGCGCGCGTCTTCAGCAGGCAGCAATCGCAAGAGCGTTGAGCTGAAGTTGAGGTGCGTACTTTCGTGTGCTTTGGGAGTTGCCTCACTGTCATCAACAGTGGCAGCGATGTTGTACCAGGTGCAAAGGATACTGAATGCAATGGATGCTGCATCACATCATGCATATATGTACTTGATAAAGGTGTCGTGGTGATCGTTTGTAATCTGGCTAGGGTCTGTAATTGCAATTGTGCAAAATGCAAAGGTGATGGATAGTCAACCTCTTTATTTCTGGTCCGCCACTTTTATCTCATGTGCTCCTCTTTTTCCATGCTGAGACAGAGACGCCAGATCAAGACGCGATCGCCTAACAAGAACCGTCAACAAGTCTACGCTTCGGGCAACTACTGTAGCCTCCAGTCTCGCAGTCGACACCCATGGCTCGTCGTCCTCCTCCTGAGCGCTGCAGCCGCCGCTTGGCTGGTGCTCGCTGCGTTTGGTGGCTCCACTTCGCGTCGCTGGCAGTGAAGAATCCCGCACGTTTTGGTGCCATCAAGCTCATCTCGAGCTCATCTCGAGCTCATCGGCGTCTGAGAGCACTGCGTCTACAGCGAGCTTCTCTGTGGGAGCTGATGGGGATATTTGCTGGGACGTGCCGACTTCCCATGCTGGCAACCTCGAAGTATCCATCAGTGGATCTGGATCCACTTCGGCTTCGCAGAGCGGCTCGTGCGATGCGAAAACTGTGAATGTGTGCGGTGTTGTGCGCGGCGAGGGGAAGTCAAGTACGCATGCCAGCAGCCTCTGGTCATGAGCGACAGGAACGGTCAGGTCGGAGTTGCAAGCCCCACATCCGATCTCGACACAGACCTCCGATCATGAAACGATCAAACGAAAGCCATTGGGGATTGAGAAACGGTGGGATGCGATCAAAGAGAACCACTCGGTTTTCATCCCCAGGAGTGTCTTTGTAGCTTGCTGGGTCGTGATCCTGTGTGTGTCTCGACAAGAGCGACGAAGGCGGAGAATACGCAGACGAGATGGCAACAGCGTCCTTCTAATTACGCAAGGTTCGGTATCTGGAGCGTGTGATGCAAAGTGCTACAAATGGTATCGATTTGTAACACTTTGCTACACACATTCCAGCATCAAAAAGAATGCTGTCGAAATTTCCACAACACGATGCAAAACTGAGTCAGTCGTTTTCCAAAGACACGATCCCACACTCCTTTCTAAATGCATACCATTGTGATTTGCTTATTTATAAACGGGTTCTGAAGGCGCCACATGTGTCCTTTAAGCTTCATGTAAGAGAGGTGAATGGAACAATGCCTTCTTATCGTAGGTATCAGGGTTTCGCCTCTCCACACTCACTCGCCACACTCCACTTGCATCAGTTGATTGAGGAGCGTGATGAAAGGCTCCGTTTCGAGACTCTCTCCTCTCAGCCAAATCGCAGGCTTTCGACAGAGCTTTTCCTATTCCCCTCAGTCTGTGAGTCTGTGAGCAATGCGCCGCTCAGGACCTCGCTGCTGCTGGGGCTTCTCTGCACTCTGCGTCGCGTGGTGCGGGTCGTTCGTCTCTCTGCTGCTCGTCTCTCTGCTGCTGATGTTAATGATGATGACGCACGTGACTGACGCGACGCTCACTCTGCTGGAAGCGCCAGCTGACTCGCTTCAAGACCCAAGCAACAGCGCCAAGACCTGGACGATCCGCAGCCCACCAGATGACCCCAGTGGAGCCCTACAAGCGCTGAGCATCGATGGCTCGGGCGACATGTTCATCTCGTTCGACTCTTCAGTCGTCAACGGTGGAAGTGCAGACGATATGCGAGCGATCATTCGCGTTACTGGCGATCACCTAGGGAGTGTTATCAGCCCTTCGATCGCAAACACTGGTGGTGACAATGACAGTCAAAGCCAGCAGCAGCGAGTCCAGCTGAGCGCAAGCGCTGGGGTCGTGACGGAAGTCATCCTCACGCAGCCCAATCAGCTGCAAACGCTGAGTGTTTCAGGATCCGGCAGCGTGGTCGTGGGGGACCAGGTGCTGTCTGCTTCTAACAGCAACGCCAACAAGCCTGGGATTCAATCAACGATCGCGATCGACGTCTCGGGGTTCGGCAGCGTGTTTGTCACATTGAAAGAGCCGCTCAATGTGGCTAGCGCGTCGTTCAGTGTGAGCAGCTACGGAGGTTTACAGATCGAGGCGACCGAGTTCCAGATCGCGCTGCTGGCAGTGAAGAATTCCGCAAACGGCTCAAAGATCAAACTCTTCACCTCCAGCTCAACAGTAGCAGCAGCAGCAGCAGCAGCGTCGGGGAGCACGGCGGCCAAGGCGAGCTTCTCGGTGGTATCCAGTGGAGATATTTGCTGGGACGTGCCGAATTTCCACATCGGCGACCTTGAGGTGTCTGTTTCTGGTTCTGGAACCATCTCAGCATCGCAGAGCGGCTCGTGCGATACCGAGACTGTGAACGTGATGGGATCAGGAGATGCCAAGCTCGGCAACGTCAACTGTCAGCACGTGCAGGTTGCTATCAGTGGCGATGGAGACGCTGTCGTCCAGGCGTTGCAGTACCTCGGTGGAGTTGTGGCGAGCAGTGGCGAAGTCGAGTACAGTGGCCAGCAGCCTCTTGTCATGAGCGACAAGAACGGGCAGGTCGGCGTTTCGTGGCCCGGTCACCAGTTCAAAGCAATCGCCAAGCCTGCAGTGACTACGCATGTCCCACAGTGCACAAGAAAGCCCGTGCCAGCAATGAAACCCCGCAAGACGCATGACAACTCTATTTTGGCACCGCTAGCAGAACCGAGCTACTCTCCAGGTGATGTCGACCCAGCGAAGGATGCAGCACCTCCGATCACAACCAAGTCCTCTAGTCCAAGCGACCAGGACACCTGGTCTACGTCGTCAATCGAGTCGAGTCTGACGGAGCTCTGGGAGGCGATCAAGGAGAACCAGCTGCTTGTCATCCCCGCGAGCGTGTTTGTCGCCTTGTGGACCGTCATTCTGTGTGTAACTCGAGGTCAAGAGACCCGGAGGCGAAGAAGGAGACGAAGAAGAAATGCAGAGCAGCAGCCACTACTCGGATTCGAGCACGCTCAACCGGAAGAAAAGCCCGTGTACGTCTAACATTTTGCCAACAGGTCGATCACATGCCTGAACTTGGCTCTGGATGCTGAGTCTCCGCGAGCAGAGAGGTCTGTAAACAAATAGGTCTGTCTCGATTTCGTCATCATTCCTCACGACCGGATCGCTCGACCTGGGACAAAGGAAGAAGCGGAGCTGCTGGCGCTCTTGGAAGTGATCGGCAAGAGCTCGCCCCTCCACCAGGTGACGTGCGTCGAGGGCTTTGAGTACACGGGACCGGGCAAGCACAAGTCGACGGTCTTTGGCTGTGGCTCTCCAAACTACTTTGAGAGCGCGTTCGCAGGCTTCCACGCCACCAGTTTGCGGGAACTGCACAGCGACAAAGGATACCTGACGATCGACAGCACCATAATCATGGGCTTCCTCCGATTTCTTCACGAGCAGCAGATCGGCGAATGGACCACCGATGTCTTAGATCAGGCAGCAGCACACGGACACCTTGACGTGGTCAAGTTCTTGCACTTGAGCCGAACCGAGGGCTGCACGAAAGCAGCGATGGACGGAGCTGCGCGCAACGGCCACTTCGAAGTGCTCAAGTTCCTGCACTGCGAGCGAACCGAGGGCTTCTCTTCCAGCGCAATCATCGACGCCGCAGCGAACGGCCATTCCACGATCGTCGAGTTCCTGAACGCGCAACACGAGCGCGAGTACACCTCGGTGCTCTGTCGAGCGATGGGCGAAGCAGCCAAGAACAACAAGGTTGACGTGCTCGCGCACTTGTACGAGAAGTGCCGAGCGACTTCAAGCTCCGACACGCTCATTCTCGAATCGTTGATGCAACGGGCAGCACTGTGGAAGAGCGACGCGGTGATCCAGTTTCTGGTCTCGAAGAAGTCGCCGCCAGCGCCAAGACTCTCAGCTTTCCGCCACAGCAGAGGACTGTGAACGATAGAAGTCGGACGTCAGACGCGAAAGCGAACAAATCGCAACTGTACTTACATTACAGTTCCTTACCATTCACTTTTACCACAACAGTTCCTCGCGATCGTCCTATCAGAAGGGCTCCACGAAAGAAAAGTCCAATAAATATGTCAAAATCTCCACCTCTTGCTCATCGCGCCAACGCACCAACTCCCACCGCCGACGCCGCCTCCTCGGACTCCATAAAGCTTGCAGTGATGGAGGACTCGCGATCGACCCCGGCAGCGCACGACATCGCAATAGCTCCTGTCTATCGCTCTGCGAAAGAGTCTGCTGGATAGCGGAAACAGTGCGTTCGGTAGCAGGAGGTTCTGCCAGGACCCCTCTCGATGTTTGCGAGTCTTTTCCTGGGTGTGCTGAGCTTTGAAGCTCGGACTCACTTTGGTGCGTCCACGAGTCGACTCACGGTCTCCAAGCCTCATGACAGACGAGCTCAGCCGTCTTCACACACTCGCAGAAAGATCGAACCGCACCCACAATGACAACAGTAAAGCCCTCTGAAAGGATCTCGTTCATGAGTACAAGAGCCCTTTGTTGCAGCAACACATGAGCGGAAAGAGAGACTGGGGGTGGGTAACAAAGGAGGGATCTGAGAGAGATGGGTGGCCACTGTCTCTGCACCAAATCAGAGCTCATTCGAAATGGCATTTGTCATTGTCGAGATCCCTCGCCTCTTTCATTTTTTCGTCCTTTGCTTGCGCTGTTCTCGCTCCACACAGTGGATCTTGTGATTGCGGAGAGAGGGAGGATCTACAGATCGGGAGATCTCGACTCGACTCTCTCTGATTCTTTGTGGTTGAGGTCTCAGGAACCAGCATAACTTGTAAGCTCTCGATGATGTATCCCTCCAGGGCTTTGGATCCACTGAAAAGCAAATGCAGTGCCTTTTCTCCAACCCATAAAGGGTACTCGGCGAGTGGGTTCTCACGCTCGAGACTAAAGACCGCAACCTGTATATCAGCTGGCGCCATCGCCGCATCTTCACACTTGTGTCTTGTCAAGTGGTTTGTCAGACAGGTGCCCACTGCTGATGGGAGGAGGAGATCAACCAAAGCCTCCCTTTCATTCACTCAGTCTCTCAACCGCATCCAAAATGGCAAAATGCATCCACTTTGAATCCAGCTTGCCTGCCTTACCTGCTCGATGCGTTGCATGCACTTGAGCCAGTTCGGCGTGCCAACCAGTCAGTCAACCACTCTTTCACGCTCGCTACGCTGGACGCAGAGCCACCCTCCTCCTCCGCCTCCACCGCTTGCTCACTCGCGCTTTCGCCTCCGTTCCGAGCCTCTCGTCTCTCGCCCGTACGCTCGCAGGAGAATGGAGACGCGCTCCAGACGAAGCACCCGCTCGCCACGCTCTCCGGGATCGAACCTCCTCACCCACAGCAGCGACCGCTTGTCACCAAAGAAGACCAAGATGGCGAGTCCACGTAGCTCTTTGTCATCACCAGTACCAGTACCACCAGCAGCAGCAGCAGCAGGGAATGAAGAGCCCCAGAGAGTGAGTCGGAAGAGCTCGCTGGCGTTCATCTTGACTGACGCAGATCAGGACGGCGACCAATACGATGATGTCGAAGAAGACGACGGAGGGTACAGCCAGGAGGAACACGGATACGGCAGCTACCAGCAGGAGTACATCAACAGGAACTCGTCGTACGAGTGCCAGGGATACACCAGACACTACAATCAACTACAGCAGCAGCAACAACAGCAACAACTGTACCACCAGCTGCAGTACAGGTACGCGCCGCCGACTGCCGCGTTCAGCGCCTCACAGCGAGTCCTGCAAGCGAGTTTCCCTCCCGAGTCGCGTCCAGAGCCGTCGTCACAAAGCGCTCAGTTTGGTAACGGCAAATGGGTCGAGACACAGCCCCGAAAGAAGGTGAGAGATCCAACTGGTGCACAGTAGACAGATCGCGCCTAGGCTTGTGAGGTACCTCCTTGGTTCAAAAGTCTTCTTTCTTGCGCCAAATAGGGAGCCAAGCTCTGCATCATCCCTGGGTGTGTCAGCCGAGCAAAGCACGCACGGCTCTGTTGGAAGCACGGTGAGTCCCTATCACGTCGTCGCTCCAGCAATGCTGATGATCTTGGCTCATGAGCTCACCAATGTGACCCTTCTGCACGCTCTCTCTCTCTCTATAGGCGGATCTGTCAAGTGCAAAGTGCCGACATGCAGCAACCGCGCGAAGAGCAAGGGCGGGTGCTGGTCGCACGGCGGCGGCACCATCTGCTCGTTCGACCACTGCTCCACGATCTCGGTCTCCAACGGCGTCTGCTGGGCTCACGGAGGAGGTACGCGAGAGTTCACCTTCACGTGCAGCTGCCTGGACTTCTTTGCGTTTGGTGATCTGACAATTCGTGTGTATCTCTTCATGTTGTGATTAGGCAAGCGCTGCGCGGTCGAAGGCTGCGGACGCCCCTCCTACGAGCGCACGGGCAACTTGTGCTCGCTCCACTTTGCGGAGTCCGTCGTCTGATCTTGCAATGTCAAAGAACGCACCATAC
>JAASFO010001007.1:0-10451 GCA_023333815.1 Globisporangium recalcitrans
AAGATGTCCAGCAGCACTCACACGTACAGTGGACCCCGTTTTAGGTGCGTTTCATGGTCAGATGGCATTCTTCAAGATGCCTCGAGTCACCTTCGCTTGAGGGCATTTGCAGAGGCGATCGACAAAACTGGTGTGCGCACGTGTGATCTGATCAATCCATGCCTTGCGAAAGCTTCCATGCCGGTGATGAGTGTGGTGACGGCAGCACTAGCCTGGCTGGCATATTTGGTTCCAATATCAGATCCTTTGTTATTCTTGGCGTCATGATCATTGCAATCTGCCCTCCTGGCGAGAGTTGAGCGCAACTCGTGTCATCACGGTCGCACCATCACCACACACCAAACGCTCTGCTCGTTTGCCGCTGATCCGCAGCCCAAACGCCTTTCGGCAATTCGTGTGCGTCTGGTTGCGAGCTCTCTCCTCCACAAGAGCCAAGTCCGCCGCACCAGAGCCAAACAGCAAGCGCACAGCACGGATTACGGACCCACTTCGGCTGGTCGCTGGTCGCGAATCCACGCTCACACAGTGACTCAGACCCTACCCGCTTCCCAGAGCCGGGGACTGACACACCACTCGTTCAACAACAGCGAGAAGCGCTGGTACAAGTCAGCAGTCTGTGTGTTTCAACTTCAAAGCCATTTTGCCCATCCTTTAGGATTTAGCCACAGCTCGACCACATCTTGACCTTACAATTTCTGGATGACCTAATGGCGCCGCAATGCGACACATTCGCTTCCTGTCAGACCCAAACGCGAAACGATCCCAGTGATGGAGACTGACGGCCAGCCATTCCCCTTCACCTTCACTTGCCAATTGGCCGCGCGTTCGTCAAGTCAAGACCTCAGCACGAGTTCGTCAGCAGGTTCCACAGCATGAGCGAGGACGACGTGATCCTTGTGCTGCGCTTCGTCACGGCGTGCTCGTCGCTGTCGATGATCCTGAGCCCCACGCCCGCCGTCTACCGGATCTTCAAGACGCACGACGTGGGTCACACGTCCATCATTTCGCTGGTCGGCACGCTCGGCAACTGCACCATGTGGACGGTCTTCGGGTTTTTCGAGGGCAACTACTTCCCCGTCGTGGCCACGTTCGGCTCGGGCGTGCTCATCTCGCACGTGTACATCGCGATCTACTACAAGCACACGCCCGAGCGCGCCTACGTGCGCAAGGTGTACGGCTTCGCGGTGAGCTTCCTGCTGCTCGTGGTGCTCTACGCGGTGCTGGGTGCCACGGGCGTGACCAACCAGACGCGCATCGGCGTGCGCGACGTCATCGGCTACATGGCCGTGTGCGTCACGCTGATCCTCTACGGCTCGCCGTTCGAGAAAGTGCGCCAGGTGCTCAAGTACAAGTCCGCGGTGTTCATCCCGATCCACATGGTGTGCGCCGGCACGACCAACAACGCGCTCTGGATCGCGTACACGTACCTGGACAAGGACTGGTTCCTCTTCGTCACGAACGCGTGCTGCTTCGTGCTGGGTGTGGGTCAGCTCACGCTCTACTGCGTCTACAACCCCAAGCGCTGTCCGCTGCCGGACAGCTACGGCAAGGAGGAGGGCGACAACGACGGCAAGATCTCGGTCGTGGTCTCGCCTCGGGAGCTGCATCTCGCGCGAGCCACGAGCAGCCGGAGCACGACCTACGAGCTGGTGCACTCGCCCCTGGCCGCCGTGCACGCCTAGCGCTGGAGGGAACTGACCGCAAGACCGCCAGTAGAGTAAGTACACTATCAATCACCGCCACAGCTCAACATGTAAATCAATGCACTCAATTAATCATCCCTCAGTCAAGATTGCAACCTCCTAGTCCTCGCTGTCTCTATACGCGCTACTCTGCCACTGGAGCCAGCGGCGACCGCAGGGGCTCGATGGTCGGGCTCTTGATCGTGTAGCTGCCGTAGCTGCTCTCGGCCTTGGGCGACAGCTCCACCACGACGGACGAGAGCTGCACGCCGCCGTCCGGGTTGATCTGCTGCAAGCCGTGCTTGCTCGGCTTGTACTTGACGTAGAGCGCGACCTGCACGACGCTGAAGACGAGCCCGATGGCGTTGGGCGTGAGCACGAACATGTCGTCGTCCAGCAGCCCGTAGAGCACCCAGAGCGCGCAGTTGAGCATCGCGACGAAGCAGAGCGCGATGGGCAGCGACGACGCGTTCTTGGTCTTGAGCACCTTGGTGATCGTCTCGAAGGGCGAGCCGTAGAGCACGATGTTGACCGACACGGCGATGAAGCCCACGATCTTGCCCACCTGCTTGTTGCTCTGGTCGGTCACACCCGAGGCGCCGAGCACAGCGTAGAGCGTGACGACCGCGAGCCCGAGCCCCACGAAGCCCAGCATCTTGAGCACGTAGCGGCGCTCGGTCGTGTAGAAGAGGTAGACGCCGGAGTAGAAGGACGCGGCGAACAGGCCGATGAGGTTGGTGATCGCCACGGGGAAGACGTTGCTCAGCAGGAAGCCGTAGATGACCCAGAGGTAGGCGCAGCCGCACATGGACACCAGCGGCATGATGGAGACCTCGCCGATGACCTTGGACTTGTGGATCCGGTAGAGGTCCGGCGCGGGGCTCACGAAGAGCCCGATGGCCGACGCGATCGTCGCCACCTTGAGCACCGTGAACGCGGCCGAGTCGGGCATCCGTGTCAGTCTATGTAGTCCTCTGTGCTGGTTGGTGTGCCGCGGCCACTGCAAATTGCGTTGTGCCTCGTGAGGAGGAGTTTCGCTGCAGGAGCCCTGCTTGGGTTTGTCTGTGCGCGATGCGTTGCTGGCTTCATCAACAGTCCCCCGGCAGCAGCAGTGCTCAGCTAAAGAGCGAGCGAGCGACTTGGCCACAGATGGATCGGTCGCCATTCCAGCCCATCGCTTCGCTTCTTTGCGTGATGAAACTGAGGTAAAACGACCGACCACTGAGACTTTGCGAGTCTCCAGACTGCAAACGGACGCTCGTGATGCATGTTGCGTGTGCTGTTGTTGCGTGGAGCCATTGAGGACCAGTCAGTCAGTCCCGCGTCGAACTTTGGTATCAGGTGAGACGCAGAGACAGTCCAGTGTCGTGCTTTAGGTTGAAGTTTGACGAGGAGCCTGCGCGATTTGCGAACGCTGATCCGCGCAGTGTATGAGAGCAAGCGCGCAACCAAAACCAGTTCATTCAGGTTACAAATCGCACAACGTTCCTAGATTCGTGTCAAAATGCCGAACAGCGCTGACACTGTGGTGAGATTTTTTCGGCAGGCTGCACCTTGCGCATTCGCATTCAGGTGGCGTGTGTGGTGCAGGTCAGAATCTTTCCAGCGATCGTGCAGTTGTGCGGCGACTGATTAGTGCCCTCTCGACTGAGATGGTCGTAAGCACGCAGCTGCGCTCAATGAGACGTTCTTGAAGTGTAGATGCACTGCTGTGAAGCGCGACTTGTGTCATCATGGCTGAACAGTGTCAGAGGCGAGAAGAACTCAAAATGGGTGGCCGTCGCGCGTCGTGTCGGTTTTGATGCGTGTAAACATGGAAACTGCGAATATTTGTGCGGTGTTGCTCACACTCTTGATGGAAGGTGCTGCACAGTATCACCAAGCAACTTTGCGGGCTGCACGACTGTGCCACGAAATGGTCCTGGACTTCTGTGTGTGTGTGTGTTGGCATGAAGACCAACCTCGGTTGGCGAGAACCTAGGAAAAACTAGCGGCTCAACGATTAACAAGCACTCCGATTTATCTTCAAATACATCACAAGAACAGCGTTGTTTAACCAATGTCGATGGCAATGAGGACTGAGGACCGCAGCATCATCACTTGTCTTCTCTCGGCGTGAGCGCGAGGTGGAAGACCGGACTGAGCTGCTCCTGGGGTTTGCTCGCGTGCGGGTGGTCCTTCGGCGCCAAGTCCACGACGATCGAGATGTTGATCTCCTGGGACGCGGCGGCAGCGACCATGGTCGGTTTCCTCTTGTTCGGGTTGTAGATCACATAGAGGATCAGCTGCGAGACGCAGAGCACGATGCACATCACACTGGAGGAAAACATGAGCCAGTTCCGGTCGAGGCGCAGGTACGTGAGCCAGAACACCTGGTTCACGGTGCCCGCGATGACCATCTCGATGGGGATAAATATGGCGGTCTTGAACTTCAGCACCTGCACGATCTTCTCGAAGCCTGCGCCGTAGAGGAACATGGACGCGAGGATGCCGAAGGAGCCGACGACGTACTCCACTTCGGTCCGCTTCTGGTGGGTCATGTTGTTCGCTCCGAGCACGGTGTAGATCGTCATGACCAGCATCGCGCCGATCGCCACGCCGAGCACTTTGAGCACGTAGCGGTGCTCCGTCGTGTAGCGGTAGTAGACCGAGATGAAGAAGAGTGCGATGACGTCGCCCAGCGCAAAGGTCGTGACCACGGGGAAGAACCGGTGGTACAGCCAGCCGTAGAGCAGCCTGAAAGAAGCACAGCGAGAAAAGACACACACAGAGCGTTAGGGCATGCTGGCTCCGTGTCAAGCATAGACTGACGAGCGGAAATCGCTCGGGACGTACCACATGTGGCAATTGCAGAGCACCGACACCAACGCGATGATCGACGTGTGGCCCACGCTCTTGGTCTTGTGGATGCGGTAGATCGCTGGGGACGGACTCAGAATCATGGCCGTGGACGACAGGGACGCCAGGATGCGGATAATGAGCATGAACGTGTCGTTCATGGTGGATGAATGTGCTTGAAGAGATCCGCGCTCGTGCGTTCTTCCCCCTGGCTGGATCCAGCGCCGGCGACGCAAGTGTCTGAATGATCAGCAGCTCCGGAGCCGTCTGGTCTTGTTGGGACTGCCTAGAACGTGTGGTGGCGGATACAGGTGCGTGGTAGGGTTGCTGACTGTCGCTGGTGTCGCGTTAGACATCAGCAGAGCTCAGTCTCCTTCACCAGACTTATCCACACACAAATGTAGAAGGCACTGTCTCGTGCCAGGTAACGAAATGTGAAAGCATCGCGCATCGCAACTCGCAACACTGTTGTTCTCTTGTTCGCTTGTGCTCTTGTTGTGCTCTTGTCTTCTGAAAAGCAAGAATCGCGATGTTGTCAACTTGGTGATGGATGAGATGAGACAGAGGGATGGATTGGCTGAAAGCGACAGAGACCATCACTCTCTGGATGGCGCGCGATCGAGTCTGTCTGATTGCGAGTCACCTCGACTACTGACATTTACAAAAGTAGACATCTGATCTCGATCAGAGAGCGAGCGCACCTCCAGTCTGCTGTCCAGATGTCCTCGGCTGTCCAGAGCTCGCGGCCATGTCTTCCTGTACTCCTCGTCTTCGCGATGTGAGACGAGGCGTCCCCCTTCCGTCAATCGGTTGTCTCAACTCTGTCGATCCACGCTTTTCACCGCATTTGCATGATGCAGCAGGAAGGAGTCTGGCGCTCGGTTTGAGCCATTCGCTTCGATCCCACGACACGTGCTCCAAGATGGCAGGCAGTGTGGGCGACATCCAGTCGGTCGCGATCGGGAGGAAGTCGAGGGAGTTGCCCAGCAAGTTCACGAAGAATGAGTCCGAGCGGCTCTCTCAGTGTTGAGAATCTCAAGTCAGGTTATTTCACACATTTAAAAGTAGATGCACAGAATTTACACATGGTCGTGCCTGTGGATCGGAGGAAGGGGCGAGTGCAGTGCGTGGAAGACCGGACTCTCGGCCATCGAGGCGTGCTTCGCGCCTCCGTCAACGCTGCCAGTCGGACCGACCACGATGGTGATCGGAATCCCACTCTCGTCTTCGCTGCCTCGGTCCGCGGCGCCGAGTTTCGCGACTGCGGCTCGTCGTCCGTTCGGATGGTAGACAAAGTACAGAACCAGCTGGAGCACGCTCAGCAGACAACTGGTCAGGCAGCAGCCAAACATGAGCCAGTTGTCGTCCAGCGATGTGTAGATCACCCAGAGAAAGTTGTTGACGGTGCCCATGATCACCATGTGGATCGGGATGTAGATGCCCGTCTTGTGCTGGAGCACGAGCTTGATGCGCTCGAGACCCGCGCCGTAGAGCTTCATGGAGAAGAAGACGCCCATGGCTCCGACCACCAGCGTGGAGCTGTCGCGCGACTGGTGCGTGACGCCGTAGAGCGCCAGGAAGAAGTAGATCGTCACGATCGAGAGCGCGACCACCTCGAAGCCCAGCACGCGGAGCACGCGCCGGCGGTCGGTCGTGTAGCGGTAGTAGATCGCAATGAAGATCGAGGCCGCGACGACGCCCGTCATGAAGTTTGTGAAGATCGGGAAGATGTTGCTGCCCATGTAGCCGTACAGCATCCTTGAAGGCGGGTCAACCAAGAACAGCAAGCATCATCAGTCGTCATCACACTATCAGATGTCGGGTGCATGGCAGATTATGAACGCACCACGAGTAGGAGTTGCCGAGCACGGCGACGAGTGGCACCACGGACGCGATGCCGACGTCCTTGGTCTTGTAGATGCGGATGATGGTCGGCGTGGGGCTCAGGATCATCATTGTGGACGCGCACTGGCACATGATGCGCAGCGCGAGCATGAACGCGTCGCTCATGGTCGCGTGCGGCAGCTCAAGGAGAGTTGAACAGACGCGCGCGCTCGACGAGCCGCAGCACTGACAGGAGAGCTTGAGCTTTGAGCAACCAGAGTCGCGCCTCGCAACTTGCGAGCCCTTTGCTGATTACGTGGTTGTGCTTGACTGGAAGGAATGATGAGTGGTGATGGGCAGACAACAAGCTCAAAGTGGGTGAGAAGAAGATGTCGCTTGTTCAGAGAGCTCAAGCGCCACGAGAACGTGCGTCTGGCAAAGATCCAAGCGAGTGACTTGCTGCCGCTTCAGATGCGCAGCAACTCTTGTGAGTGATCGCCTCCTCTTGCCTGCAGCTCTGCTCGAGCGAAGAGGTGACTGAGGTTTCAGTTGCTAGGATACTCAGACCATCACTCTTGGCTGAAAGTTCTCGTCATTGCAACATCCTGTGAGCTGCTTTCACTCAATTAGAGCTCATGACTCGCCGAGTTTGTCAATTTGGATCACTGGTGCTTGCGAGGTGCAGTTGTCCTGCTCTGAAACACGTCTGACCGAGTCGTCCAAATCAAGACCGTTCCTCAACTGCAACCACCAGCGCACTCTCTACGATCTGCAACATTGTGGCCATAAAGATCAGCTATGTGCCTGATCTCCTTGCGCAGCAACCCTGATCGCATGCACGACACAAGAAGAAAACGATCTCTCTGGAGGTAGAGCACACTCTTGATCAGCATTGAAAGCGTGTGTGCAGCAGCAGCACTTTGCACCAGAAGTACTTGCCATCCATTCTCTCGATTGTCTTGAGAAATGTATGCGAGCGATTGACCAAAACTCGCTGAGTGATGATTAGGGAAGATCGTTAAGTTCGCCTCTTGGATTTGATTCGTTAAGTTTGCATCTTGGATTTGGTGAGAGGACACACAATTGCGTTTTTTGGAAATGGCGCGCGAAAATGCAGACGAGCTGCTGTCGTACGGGTCGCCGCGCCGATCGTTCTCCGCGAACCTCAGCGCGAGCGCCATACCAGCTGGTGCAGATGATAGCGAGAGAGCTGGTGGCGCGCCTGTGGGGGACGTGCAGGCGCTGCTCGCGTTCTATCGACAGCGCTGCGAGCAGTTCCATCAGGAGCGCCAGACGATGCTGGACCACTTGGCGCGCATCGAGGTGCGTTCCATTGGCATGGTGAAGCTGTGGGTTGACTACTCGTGGCCGCACGCTGCTACACTGACTGACCCAGCGCCTTCTTGTTTGGCTCGCAGGTCTCGAAAGAGGAGTTCCACCGGCTCAAGTGGGAGCTCCGCATGAAGAGCGAAGAGGTGGGAGTGTCCACGTCGCCGAAGCTCACACCTCACAACCTGGAGCCTTTTACTCACCCATTTCCACTTGCCGTGCTGCAAGCGCAGATCTCTGAGCTCGAAGACTCGCTCAAGAAGGCGAACGCGACGCTCTTCGGCGTCAAGAGCGAGATGGTGAACCTGCGGGCGGAGAACAAGAAGCTGCGCATTCAGGAGGAGAAGGACCGCCAGAAGATCCAGCACCTGCTCGCGCTCACGCAGCCGATCACCGAAGAGGTATGAGGGGTGCTCTGATATGCAAGTGAGAGGGCTGGCATCCTCTGTTGCTCATATGCAGTGTAACCACAGGTGACTTTCGTCCGCGACTGCCGACCTGGCACCACCGCGTCGTACCCGATCGCCTCCACGCCGCAGACGTACTCGTACCCTTCGACAATGCACATCTCGTCCGAGATCCGTCGCTCCCAGCCCCGAAGGCAGAGTCAACCGATGATGCGCTCGACGCCTACTGTTGCTGCTAGTAGCAGAGTCCCCGTGCGAGTGTCTTCTTCAGGAGGACAGACCAACAAAGTGCTGCGGACTGTGTATTTGCCCAACGAACATGCTGCCATGCTCACAAAGACGGTCGAGAGCCTTCAGGAACAGCTCGTCGCCCACCAGCAGCTCGCTGAGGAGCGCATTCAGGCGAGCGTTGTGTGTCATCCCCTTGCTGATGATCTCAGACTCAAGAGCTCACATGATGCACTTCTGATTGTTGTCATCTAGACCCTGTTGGACGAGTTTGCGAGTGAGAAAGCCAACTTGACGCAGCGAAAGAGCCATTTGGAAGAGAAAACCCAGTCAATCGAGAAGCAATTGGAGAAAACGCAGAGGCTGCTGCACCAGACGACGAAGGACTACCTGGTGCTGCGCCACCAGTCGCAAGAAGCCGAGCGACTCGCACACGAGGAGCTCTACCAGCTGCAGCAGAAATGCGCGACGCTGTCGACAGAGCGCAAGCAGGTGCTCCAGCAAGCCGTCGCAGAGACCCAGGCGCTGAAGAAGTCGGTCCAGGAAGAAGGCAACGTGTGCGCAGAGGAGTTCCGCAGCCAGGCGCTCTCTCGAGAGCGCGACCTCCACATCCTCAAAGAGCAGTACGCCGCGGTGCAGGAAGCGTGCACGCGAAGGATCCAGGACCTCCAGGCGCGACTCACGAAGTTGCGCAGTCGGTACCGGAGCCTCGACAAGCGCCGCGCGATGGAGATGGAGGGCTTCACGCGCGACATCGTCTCGCTCAAGCGCCATCTGCAGAAGCTCGAGGTCATGCACTACGGGCGAAGGCTCACTGTGCAGGAACGCCAGAGCATGCGTCTAGGTGAGTGTTGCTGGAATTCTTGATCAACCTACTTCATCTTGCTGTACTTGATCGGACCATGTGATGATGTTGCTCTTGGACTTTGTTGCAGACGAGCACTACACTTTGGACTCGAACGAGCTGAGCGAGGAAGTCGCAGCGTTGCAGCACCGCGTGATGGAGCTCGCGGCAGACTTGGCGAGTGCCTAGAACCACTAACTTATCACTACGAATACCGGCACCAGGAGCAGCACCAGAATCAAGAGTGATTGAGTAACGTCTGTGAAGAAGAGCAGATGGAGATTGCGGTTATTTTCTATGGGATTGTGATCAGTGGTTCTGCGATTCTTCCCTACTGAACGGACGGGCAATGGGGAAACTGGATGTCATCGCTGTCGTGATAGGCAGATTGTCTGTCATTCTCAAAGCCGTCTTCTATCGGACAAGTCCACAGCACACTTTTGTATTTCAACACCTCAGCGTATGCACACGACGATGAAGCTGACGACGCTCTCCATGCTGCTGTCTGTGGCCGGACACTTTGCGCTCGGAGACTCCGTGAGAAAAAGCATCGCAATTGGCGAAGCGACTTTCGCTGGCAAGGGCTGCATGTCACCAGAGGACGTGCCGGTGGCGCTCTCTGCGGACGGCAAGCAGCTCCAAGTGGAGTTCAAGAGCGCGTTCGTTGCGAAGAGCGCCGAGGGGACCACGCACACGCGCGTCGCGTGCAACGGCGTCATTCCAGTGGACGTGCCAACGGTGAGTGATACTGGCTTTGCACGTGTGTCTCTTGTCAAGCCATTCTGGCTGACTGAACTGTTCCATCCTGCGAAGGGCTACGCTGTGGGCATCTCGAAAGATACGCTTGAAGGCTTCGTGTCCATTCCATCCTCGAAAGAGAAGAGCAGCGACGCCGCAGCGCACTACGCGCAGGTGACGTCCGAGTTCTTCTTTGCGTCGCAGCGACGCGGTTCGAAGCTTAAGCAGCGCTTCAAGACGCCCGGCACCGCGCGCTTCAGCATTGAGTCACCGTCAGAGACGATCTGGTCTTCCTGCGGCGCCGCACAAGCGAACCTGCGGGTCAACACGGCGCTGGTCGCGCACGGCTACGCTTCGGCTATCGGATTTGGCTGTCCTGCTGGCCAAGAAGACCAAAGTAACTCGCTTCGGTTTGCAATCTCGTACAAGAAGTGCGCGTCACAGGTGAAGGCTGAGGCTGAGACTGATGACGAAGAAGAACAGGCGAGCGAAGTCTGAGCACCGCTGTGGCTGTAATCGCTCCATATCGTCCGTGTAGCAAGCAAGCAAGACCTCCAGTCA
>JAASFO010001008.1:0-10450 GCA_023333815.1 Globisporangium recalcitrans
CGAGTCTGGACTGCTGTGAAGCTTCGCAGATGGCAAAGGACACATAATTGTGCGTTGGCAAACGACTGATCCACTGAATGCGGGTTGCGAGTGCTTCAGAATCCGTACCGAAGTCAAGTAGAGCAGCCGCAGGTCTTCTTCGTTGTCGAGAATGCTCATCAGCGCTCCGCGGATGCCTTCGACCTACCACAATTGAGAGCCACGCGAGTGTTTAGATGATATTTAAGACTGCCAAGCAAATCCAAAATGACTCCAGTGTACCTGCGAGCCAAAGTCGTTGATCGTGTTCTTCAGACTCCGCAAAGTCTCCAGCTCTCCGGACGTGATCTGCGTGTTCGCGAGCCTCTCGAGCGCTGTCACGATCGTCGGGAACGTGCACTTGCAGTCTGCAAACAAGAGTCTAGGTCGTGGCAGCGCCATTTCAGATCGGACGAATGAAGCCATGTGTCGTCAGCGTACCCTTTGAAGGAGGTTACGCGAGTTTGCTCTCGCATAACCGAGCACCAAAATCAAGTGGATGCATACTTTCGTGCAATCCGGAAACCGATTAACCGACAAACTGAGGATCCCCAGCCCTAGACTTCTAAACTGATGTGGGTCACAGCAGTTACTGCATTCAGTGAAAAGCTCAAAAAGGCATTTATGTCTGCCACGTAATGTTGGGGCTTCTGAGTCGAAATGGGACAATGAGACTGCTAAGAAAAGCTCTCTAAAATATTCAGCAAAAAGCGCAGACGACAAGAAGAAGCAGGCGATTGAAGCAGAGCTGGAGGCGGAAACAGAGAGCAGGGGGCGAGAACAGAGCGCGCACTACATGTACAACCGAATGAACAACAGCCGCACGTCGAACGCGCGAGACTCGCTCTTCGCTGGAGCGTCGGTACGTCCGTCTTGCGTGTCGCTCTTTGTGTCTGTTGCGCGCAATCATTGTCCAGACCTTCGCCATGGCGACGGCTGCCTGGATGCCGCGACGCTGGATTGGAGCTGCTCATAGAGAGTGAGCGTGAACGCTACGCTGACTGGTGTTGATGTGCGCTTTTGTGTTGCTTGGTGGCTCATGTGTGTGTATGCAGGTCGGCGGCAACAGCGTCGACAATGGCGAGCAGGCGAAGCGACTGCTGGAAGAGCAGAACGACGAGCAGATCAGCCACTTGTCGCTGCAGATCAGCCAGTTGAAGCAGGTGCGTTCGCTGCTGCTTTTGTGTTGACCGAGCATGCTGCTTCTTCGTGTGCTAGCCCGTTGCCTAAAATTGATACGGACGCTTGCTCGATCCCGATCCAGCTTTCAACCAGCATCCACTCGGAAGTCGTCGATCAGAACCGATACCTCGACGGCATGGTGCGTACTTGCCTCCATTTGAGAATGCGACCGCGTTCTATCACAGCCTGCTGACATGCGCGTTTTGCATTATGTGTCTGCGTACTGCTGTTTGTCTCTCTCTCTTACACTTACAGAGCAAGGACTTTGACAACACGGAAGGTTTATTAGGCGGGACAATGAAGCGTCTCGGCGCGATGATGGACCAGGGCGGCAGCAAGCACATGCTCTACCTCATCGGCTTTGTCGTGTTCGTGTTCGTGCTGCTCTACTTCACGATCCGATCGCACTAGAGAGAGAGAGAGAGAGAGAGAAGACGCTACGACAAGCAAATGCAAAGAAGGAAGGAGGGGGAACTGGTGGAGAGCGCTCAGTGCGGCAGTCACCACCACCCCGTTTCATATTGATTCACATATAAAGACGCCTCGATCAAATCAGGTCTCGATCTCACTTTGACGTGCTCCTTGCGTGCTGCTAGTACGCGATTTCGATGCCTGCAGTCGACTGCAAGGCAACGACTTCACTGGCATTCGAGTCGGCGACATCAAGAGTGCCTTTTGGTGCATGTTGGACTCTTTCTGACGATCTCCGCGTTTGGATTCGCATTCCACTTTATATCGCGACCGGTTTAGAGTCCATTATAATCTCATCGTGTAACTTGCACTGCAATTCCGCTGAATAGAATGTGGTACGATTTGCAGGCTTGTGATTGGGTGTGTCAAATTCGGAAGCTTCGCGGAACTAGAAACCCATTTTGTGTTGTGCCACAAAATGCATAAACGTGTTGTGCTGCGTTTTGACTGGTTGCAGAAAATGTCGATTTCGCTCCATATCATTCCTCCACTTTCGCATAGCTCATGCAAACTCATACCCATTCTTGAGATGGGTTTTGCAGAGTAGTTCTGAACCCAATTGGTGGCTCCCTCTTTTTTTTTCACAAAAAGCCTTCCCTCCCTCATTTGTTCTCACAGTGACAAGAGCTGTTGCTGCTAATGGGCGGCAGTGGGCAGCAGCAGCAGAACAGAAATCAGTCTCTTCGTCCCGCAGCAGACGCCCCCCTCTTCACCCGCAGCAGCAGCTCCAGCTCCAGCAGCTCCAGCAGCACGCGTTCCCGACGCAAGTTCCAGAAGCGTCTCCCCTCTCGCCACCTTCAGCACCAGCATCTCCCGTCGTACCTCACAGTCACCATGGGCAACTTCCTCACGTCTCCGATGACGGAGAAGGACACGCGTGTTGACGCGCGCGCGGACGGCACCCTCGCGTTCGGGATCTCCGCCATGCAGGGCTGGCGCACGAGCATGGAGGACTCGCACGTCGCGCAGCTCGCACCCGAAGGGTTCCCGCCTGGCACGGCGATCTTCGCGGTCTGCGACGGCCACGGCGGTCGTCTCGCCGCCGCGGTCTCGGAAGATCTTTTCACGACCATCATCCTCGACGTGTTTGACGAGCGCAAGTACTACAAGCCGACCGCGCCGACGCCAGAGCAGATCGGCGACGCGATGAGAGAGGCGTTCATGGTGCTCGACGCAGAGATCCGATCGTACCCGGAGGTGACGAATGGCTCGGACCAGAGTGGCTGCACGGCCATCGTCGCGTTTGTCACCCCGACGCACATCATCGTTGCAAACTCTGGTGCGTTCTGAGCGCCGCCATTTGATTGCTCTGCATCCAAGCTTGCTCTATGTGCGGTTCCTGTATTGTTGCCTCACCGTGTGCTCCTGTGCGTGTGTGTGTGTTCCACCAGGCGACTCGCGAAGCGTGCTGGCCAAGAACGCCGGCATGATCCCAATGTCGTTCGACCACAAGCCAATGAACGTAAGAGAGTGATGTTGTGGCAAGAGAGCCAATTGCAAGTACGTGTGACCGAACATTCTGACCATTGCACCACGTCTTATTGCATCATCTGCAGGAAGGCGAGCGAAAGCGCATCGAGAATGCAGGCGGCATGGTGCGCGGCAACCGCGTGAACGGCGACCTTGCTGTACGGATCTTGCTTGTTTGCTGCTGGCTGCTGTGCATCATTTGCCATTTGCTGACATGCTCTGTGTGTGTGTGTTCTGCATCCGCAGGTCTCCCGCGCATTAGGCGACTTCACATATAAGATGCGCAGTGACTTGCCGCCTGAGCAGCAGCAGGTGTCGGCCGAGCCCGAGATCGAGATCCAGGAGATCAACGGCACGGAGGAGTTCCTCGTGCTCGCGTGCGACGGCATCTGGGACGTGATGTCCAACGAGGGCATTTGTGATTTTGTGCGCGGGCTCATGACGAGCGGCGAGAAGAGCTTGGGACTCATCGCCGAAGAGATCCTCGACCACTGTCTGCTGGAAGGAAGGTATGTGATGTGTGTTTTGATGTGCAACACCAATGCGATGCATTGATCGACTGACAACAATATGTGTTGTTGTGGTTGTTTTGTTTTGTGAACGCAAGTCGCGACAACATGAGCGCGATTGTGGTCAAGTTCCCAGCCGCGAAGTTTGGCTCGGGCGAGGGCGTCGAGGGCATCCGCAAGGAGCGCAAGCGCAAGCAAGAGGAGGCAGAAGCGCGAGGAGAGACCTTAGAGGACAACTACGGCGCATAAACAACCCTGCGGTGTGAATAAGCAAAGCAATCAACAACAGCAGCAAACAAGCAAGACAAACAAAACAAGTAGTAGCAGCGTAACCAACCAACCACTTTACACGTGGGGAAACAAAAGAACGGAGATCCTGGGTCGGATGTCTGAAGAAGAAGAAAAACAAGAAGGAACCCTCACGGCGCTGGACGGTCCAGTAGCAGCAAAGACGCAACAAGAAGCAGCAGCCAAGCGGATTAGTACAAGAGGAATTTGTGTGGGAAGAGAGTATGCGTATGCGCGTGTGTGTCGGTCGTGTCGCTTGTTCTTGGTACTCGAGTGGCGATGGCACAAACAAAGTCTATGTATCTTTTGGTTTGAAAAAGCTGCGGATGGTCGGTCGTTCTCGCAAGTCTGTTCTTGTCTGCGCTTTGCAAACGATATGTGCTCGTTCTTGATGATCTTCATGCGGAATGCTGGCGTTTGTAGAGATTGTTGTTTGCTGCATATTGATTTGGTTAGCTGCTGGTACAAAAAAGGCATTTTTGTGTGTGGGGGGTGAATATGTGGCTTGTTTGCATATCTGTGAGGCATAAAGCACATGCGGTTTCAATGGGACGGTGTCGTCTGGTTGGCGAGGTCGCTACTTCGGTGCGCTGTGTGGTTGGTCGGCCGCTTGTATTTCGACAGGTCTAATGCGCGAAAGTACTCGATCGTGCGCTGGAGTCCTTCTTCAATGCCCACATGCGGCGTCCAGTCCAGATGCGCTCTACAGCAAACAACAAACAAGCAAGCAAATGTCAGCAAACAAGTCTTGCAAAAACAAGACAAAACAACACCCCGCAACGTACTTTGCAAGCGTGATGTCTGGTTGGCGCAGCTTCGGGTCGTTGTTCGGCAGGCTGTGGTACACGAGCTGGCTTTTCGAGCCCGTGAGCCGAATGACCATCTGCGCGAGCTGGAGGATCGTCATCTCGTGCGGGTTGCCCAGATTGAGCGGACCGATGGTCGTGCTGCAGTCCATGAAGCGCACGATCGCGTCCACGAGGTCGTCCACGAAGCAGAACGAGCGCGTCTGGCAGCCGGCGCCGTAGATCGTGATGTCTTCATCGGCGAGCGCCTGCATGATGAAGTTGCTCACGACGCGGCCGTCGTACGGGTGCATGCCCGGTCCGTACGTGTTGAAGATGCGCGCCACGCGGATGTCCACGTTGTGCGTGCGGTGGTACTCGAAGAAGAGCGTCTCGGCCACGCGCTTGCCCTCATCGTAGCACGCGCGCACGCCCGTGCAGTTGACGTGGCCCAAGTAGTCCTCTCGCTGCGGGGACACCTCGGGGTCGCCGTACACTTCGCTCGTGGACGCCTGGAAGATGCGGCTTTTCACGCGCTTGGCGAGTCCCAGCAGGTTGAGCGAGCCCATGAACGACACTTTTGTCGTCTTGATCGCGTTGTACTGGTAGTGCACGGGCGACGCCGGGCACGCGAGGTTGTAGATCTCGTCCACCTCGCAGTAGTACGGCAGCGTGATGTCGTGGCGCACAAACTCAAAGTTGGCGTACTTGCGCTGCAGCTGCTGCACGTTGACTTTCTGGCTCGTGAAGAGGTTGTCGAGGCAGATCACCTCGTGACCCTGCTCCAGCAGACGCGTGCACAGGTGGATCCCGATGAAGCCCGCACCGCCAGCCACCAGGATGCGCTTTATCTCGCATGCCGCCGCAGGGACGACTGGCACAACAACCGGCGGGTTGGGCTGCTCACTGCCGTTGCTCTCGTAACTGATGGAGCTGCAAACCTTGAGAGGCTGCTCGTGTGGGGCTGCGCAGTGGCCGTTCATGCGAGGCGCGGCTGCTGTCGTCTTCATCTCCGTGACAGAGGATGGGGGAGGACAGATCGAGGCGGCTGCGATGTCCATTGATGATAGTAGAGTTTTTTGTTTTTGTTTTGTGTGACGAGATGGAGATTGGCACGCAACGAGGACAAAAGGGCATTTGCGGGACTTCTTTTTGGCTTCTTCAGTGCAACAAACACAAACAAACGAACGAGGAGAAGAAAATAGAGAGTGCGTTTCTCTGGTACAGTGGAGATCGTTTATAGAGATTCCGATATAAGAGCGATCTGGTTGAACTGCATGAGCCATCAAACACTCGAAGGAGCAAGCTGTGCAAGAGCAAGGTGAGTTCGACCTTTTGAGCAGCACCTGGAAGCAGAACAGCAAAGTCAGTGCGTGAGGACGGCAGGGTGCGAAGACTAGGTAGCCAGCGACAACCGCGAACGAGCAGACGCACGACGCGACGAAAGCACCAGCGACAACGACCGACGAATGGACAGATCTAAACGAGCAGGATCCGAAATGCAATGCTGGACCGCTCTGTCCAGGAAACAGGTCCCAGAATGACAGATACGACATGCTGCCGAAGACAAAGGGGCAGCAACCTCAGAACTCTTGATCGAAGGAGACGAGTTTGTGCTCGCTTGCGAACCAGTATTGAGTGGATACCTGCATAGAACAAATGCAGAGGTTGCTCTCATATCCGGATAGAAGAGCAAGAATCAGACTTGTCAAAGAGCGTCCGCTATATGCGAAGTTGCCAGTATAACCTCTTGTTCGCTCTCGAAAAGAGAAAGGTAGTTGTGGATGGCCACTATATCCGCATCTGACTGTAAGCAGCACAATCGTAATCTCCAAAAAGCACACTGAACATGTCTACCACATGGCTTTCTTTCTGAGCAAGTCCATCCTTGCACCGTATCAATAGTTCAGCCGTCCTCCTTTTGACTTGCCATTTGTAAGAATGTGATTTTTAAGCCTTTTCTGACAGGTTTGATCTTCTCACCCACTATTTCACGATTTTAGAAGCAGTCAAAGCACTCTATCTGTGAAGCTACCTCCTCCCTCTCAGAAATCAAGTGCAGCTGGAGAAACTGGGCACTTCAGACCTCCAGTCTCTTAAAACAGCCTCTCATTTGCATTCGCGTCGCTCACCGGAAGAGCTCACAAGCGTAAGCTCACAGAAGCACTCGCACGCATCCATCCACAAACGCTCCGCCGTACAGAGAGATCATAGAGAGATCGCCTCTGTGTGTGTGTGCGTGTGACTGAGTGTACATATCTATCGAGTGTCTGTATCGAGCGCCTGTAACGCCCGCTGATGCTCGTGAGCGACGCGACGCACAAGACCGTCCAGACACTGCTCGCAGGCTCCGGGCTCTTTGGGAAGCTCCTTCGACGCGGCGGTTCGTCTTCTTCATACGCGACTGCGCAGCCGTTCAAGACGGCGATGAACGTGCACATGGGCAAGGTGGATGCCAGTGACGAAGGCATCGTCGTGGACGACGGGTACCACCCGCACAAGGGCCACGAGTTCAAGAAATCGCGGCTGAGCAAACCCGTGATGGTACGTCCGAGAGCTGGGCTTGTGTAGCTAGCTTCCTGCATGTGTGTGGTATCTAGACGCTGGTGCAGCGAACTAACGACGATATGTTTGCTTCTGTGGGGAACTTGTTGTGCAGACGGCGATTCATCTGGTGACGTGGTACTGCTTCTCGGCGTCGGCGACGTTCACGAACAAGACGCTGATCAAGCAGCACCACGTGTCGGCCGAGATGCTCACGCTCTCGCACCTCTTCATCAGCGTCATCTGCGACTGTACGTGCATGGACCACAACATCCACTCTCCAGTCCTCTCCAACTGATTTCTCCTATGTGTGTGTTTGCGCGATTAGTCATCGTGCTGACGTTCCCAACAACGCGAGGAAGCACGAGTGCGTGGCGCATGCAGAGCATTTCGTTCAAGAGGTGGGGAATGCGTTTCTCTTCAGCTTCAGTGTGGGTTGTACCAAAAGAGACTCACTGTTGTTGCTATGCTGCTGTTGTACATTAGCCTCGTGTGGATCTTGCCGCTGAGTCTGTGCTCCGTGATGGCCAAAGTGCTGACCTACTGGAGCTATGACGCCGTCCCCGTCGCCATCGCGCACACGTGCAAAGTACGTGTCGTCTACAGCATAAAGCAATTACTCCTTGGACGACGCACTGACTATGATTCTCTCTGTTTGGAATTGTAATTTGCTACGAAACTAGGCGTCGCAGCCGTTCTTCAATGTGATCTTGGCGTACCTCGTCTACCGCTCCAAGTTCTCAACGGCGACGTACCTGTCGCTTGTGCCAATCGTGCTCGGCGTTGTGCTCGCGTCGGTCTCGGAGATGGGCATGAACAACCTCGCGTTCGGCGGCGCCATCTTCGCGGTCACGTCGGCGCTCATCGGGGTCATGCAGAGCATGTATGCCAAGTTTTTGCTCCGGAACGGCATTGTGATCGACAGCATCAACGTACGTGTGTGTGTGTCTATCTGTGTCTGAATAGCTTTGTGTCGATACTGACTTGCCAGAAATGGTGTGTTGTTTATCCGAGCAGCTCCATTTTTACAGTGCCTTCCTGTCGTTCGCGATTAACGCGCCGCTCGTGGTGTTCAACTCGCCGAACGCTCCCAAGTTTCCTCCGAGGTAAGTGAACCATTACCCATTCATTGACGTGGGGTACTGCATCTCCATGTGCGATGCATACTTGTTGGCATTGCGCTCAGGACTCGTCTAACATACTGTCAATGACAACTCTGCCTACAGTTTCCCGTACGTGACCGTGCTGCTCTGCAGCTTGATGCACTTTGTGGGCAGCTTCTGCTCGTCGCTCGTGCTCGGGGAGGTCTCGGAGCTCACGTTCTCCATCATGAGCACCATGAAGCGCGTCGTGATCATCCTCAGCGCTGTCTTCTACTTTGGCAACGCCGTCACCGCGCAGTCGGTCGCGGGCATGGTCCTCGCGGTGCGTTTGCACACACGACAACTCCATCGACAAAGCAACCCTGTTTCAAATCTTGCAAGCAGCTCGTTTGATTGACATGTGGCATCCTATTGTCTGTTCGCCAATGTAGGTCGGTGGCGTCGGCGGGTACCAGATCATCAAGCTCGGGGACAAGAAGAAGACCAAGGAGGTGCTGCCACGATAGAGTGCTTTTTGCGAGCGTCTGAAGGATTTTGTCGATACAGCTGTGAACTGTGCGGGTGTGCGGCTTCTTTCCGAATAGACAAGAGGGATTTATCAAAATGGGAAGAGCTCAAGAGTGAATACAAGCACGCACGCACAGAACCAAAGTGAGCAGTAGTAAAATATTATTAGCAGCTTATATAGATTTTAAACACACACACTGTGCAACGCACGCAGCCACCGCGTCTTTGTTCCTTTCGTTCTGAAGCAGCTGGTGCTTGTCTGCTCATTACCGCGGCCATTGTCCTCCCGTCCTTCCCTTCTTGCTCTTCAGCATTGACGAAGCACTCTCTATCTCTCTTCATCTTCAGCGGCGCCAAGTGAGTTGTTCGAGAGCTTTGTCCCAGGTTCGACAACTCTGATGACTCATACATCGACGCTTCGCTGGTTGATGTTGAGCTGGTCCGAGGATCCGTTCGCAGTCGCGCCTGCGCTGCCGCTGTTGTTGTTGTTGTTGTTGGCGGCGTCGTTGCTCGACGGCGTGAGGTTCGGGAGTCCACCCTGCTGCTGCATCGCCTGCATACGCTGCTGGTACTGCTGCAGCATCTGCTGCTGCACTTGTGGGTTCGGCCACTGGACACCGGCGGCGTTCCCCGTTTGCGCCTGCTGCTGGATGATCTGCTGGAGCATGGCTGCTTGTTGCTGCTGGAGCTGCTGCTGGTAGATCATTTGCGGATCCGCAGGACCCTACAATTGTTTTGGTTTTTTATGACGAGCAACAAAGAGAGCGTCAGTGTCAAGCTCGTTGCTTTTGCGTAGTGAAGAGCGTTTCGTTCGTTACCTTCTTGGCAGGCTTGATGTCGTCGCGAGGGACAATGTCGATGAGAAAGTCAAACACATCCGTCTTGGTGATCGCCATCGCGATGTCGTTGCGCTGCAGCGTGCGGCGCTTGTTCTCTTCCGTGTGGATCCACGCACGCAGGCTCAGCTCCAGAATGAACATCTCGCACGCCTTGGCGAACAGCACCGGCGCTTCAGCGCTGATCATCTATGTATTTGAGGTTTCCGGGAACGACAGGAGAAATACAAGAGTCAGCCTTAGCAGGTTCCACATGAAGGGTGAGAGTTGATAGAGGTTACGAGCGGGATAGCATCGTACCCGCACGTCTTCGTCGGTCTTCATGATCTTCTTGATGCGCGCGAGCGGCAACTGGTGGGTCTTGAAGTCGAACGCGTTCGGGTCGATCTGCGAGATCTCCTGGATCTGCGACTGCCAGAACGCGTGCAGCTGCAGCTGCTGCTGCTGCATCTGCGCGCGCTGGTTCTGCAACTGCATCTGCATGTGCAGGCTGTTCTGGTTCTCTTCGCCCGACATGCTTGCTTGTGTGTGTTTCAGTCAACCGTCACTTGGTGAACGTGGTGCTTCTGCTGATGACCACATACACAGCACACACAATGAGCATCTGTTACCCCTTCAGCAAGCACCTCCATGTAGTGGAGCGCCGCGCCGCGCCGCCCACCATGCTAACCACCGCCAAGCGACAGCGCGCCATTGCCCACACACGCGCACAGTGCCTGCCAGCACACAGACATGCA
>JAASFO010001009.1:0-10440 GCA_023333815.1 Globisporangium recalcitrans
CTCTCTCTCTCTCTCTCTCTTGTCTCGTCTCGTCTCTCTCGCGAGCGGTTCATAACTTTCAAACTAGCGTCTCGAGGCGCCGCCACCACCGCTGCTGCTCGACTTCTTCTTGGACGACGAGCGGCGGTAGTCTTCGTCGTCGTCGTCGTCGTCGCCACGCCCGCGCTTCTCCGTCAGGTGCAGACGGTCCGCCGCCTGAGCCTCGCGCTCCAGCTCGTCCCACGACGGCGCGTCGTCCTCCTCCTCCGACGGCTCCTCGGACGAGTCCTCGTCCACGAGCGACGCCCAGTCCGACTCGCCCGAGCCGCTCGAGTCGCTCCCGGACTCGTCGTCGTCGCCCGACGACGCGCTGTACGTGCTGTCTTCCGCCTCTTCCTCGTCTTCGTCTTCGTCGTCCGAGCCTTCCATCTACAAACGAGTCAACAGAGACGTCCGCACAGTGAGTCGTCTGAAACAACACACCACACAGCAGGTTACAATACAAACACACATGACATACCTTCAAGAACTCCCAGCCGGCTGGCTTCGGCACGCCGTCCTCGTCCGCGTCCAGGTAGAAGCGGTTGTCCGCCTTGATCGTCGCCATGATGCTCTTCCAGTTCAAGTTGGCCGTGCCGGTCGTGAAGCAAATGTCAATGTCGTCGAGCCACTCCTTGATCCGCTCGAGCTCGCCCGTGGACACGGCGCTGATGCGCATCGGCGGCGTGTCAAAGTTCTTGAAAATGAACACGACGTCAAAGTTCTTGGACGAGAACATCACGCGCTCAAAGTGCACGTGCTCCACCTCGTCGAGCGAGATGATGAAGAACGGCATGTCGGTCAGACTCACGAGGCAGTGCACGGACGGCTGCAGCAGCACCATCTCCTTGAACGGCGTGCCCATGAAGCCCAGCTCGCGGTACGGGATGTCGAACACCACGGGCTTGCCGTACCGCTCCGAGACACCTTCCATCTTGTGGCAAAACTCCTTGAACGTCGTGTTGAGCTTCTCTCGCAGCGCGCGCTCGCGGTTCTCTTCGTCCAGCTCGTCCGGGTCGTACATCGATCGCCGGCGGTTGTCCAGCGTCTGCGAGCCCTCGATCACCTCCGTGAAGAACTGCACGTCGTTCTGCTTCTTCTTGCCGATCATGATGTGGTTCTTCAGGTGGAAGTGGATGAGCACGACCAGCTCCTTGTCGCACGGCTGGAAGATCGCGTGCTTGATGTTGGAATATAAAATGTCGAGCTTCTGGTTCTTGTTCGTCATGAAGCGCACGCCGTTCGCATGCGCCTCCAGCGTCCCGTGGGTCTTGCGTCCCGTCACGTGCGGACGCGCCGACAGGTCAATCAGACGCGGCACGCGGCGGTCGCGGGTCAGGATCAGGTCTTCCTGCACCACCAAGTCCGACTCTTCCTGTTCGCGCTGCTCGCGCTGCTTCACGCGCTTCTGCAGCTCCTTGATCAGACGGAACTGGTTGTTCAGGTTGTGCGCGTCGGACGAGCGGAACCCGAGCTCCTTGATGAACATCTTGTTGGGGAACTTGGTGATCGCGGTCTGCATCGCCGGCAGCACGTCGCGACCGAGAGACGTACCAGGCACGTAAAAGTTGATACGCAGGTACGTCGCCTTGTCTTCTTCGGACTTGCTCACGTTCTTGATCGTCGAGATGTGGAACGGCACGGGCACGCCGTTGATCGGCAGGATCACACACTCGGCGCGCATGTCCACCATCACCTGGCGCTCGCGGAGCTCGCTCGGGTAGTCCTTCGGGCCGCGGTACGCGAGGATGCTCTTCTCGCGCTTGCGGTCGTCCGACTTCTCGTTGTTCTGCTCCTCCAGACGGCGCATCGCCTCCTCGCGCTTGCGACGCATCAGCTCGGCTTGATGGCGGTCTCGGCGCTCCTGGTCGGTCTCTTTGCCCTCCAGCTGGCGCTGCTGGTCGCGCAAACGAAGCGTCAGCACCTGGTTGCGCGTGCCCGACGGGAGCGTCTCAACCGCCGCGCGGGACGACGACTTCGACTCCTTGGTCTTGGCGTCCGACGACGACTTCTTCGGCGCGGCCACTTCGTCGTTGTCGTCAATGTCGTAGCGCACTTTGCTCCAGCCCTTGGCCACCTTGGTGTAGTACTTGGTCTCATCCTTGAGCACGACGACCGTGTCGGCGAGGAAGACCGAGTAGTTCTCCAGCTTCTTCTTCTTGCGCTGCGACTCCGGGATCGCGATGCCCTGGAAGCCGAACGCCACGTTGAACGCCATGCCTTCGACGATCACCGTGTTGTTCTTCGGCGTCAGCAGGTTGCACGACTCGCGGAACTCGAGTCCGATGCCGAAGCCGAGGTTCTTCGTCAGCTTCGCGAACAGCGTCGGGTTGCGCGACTGGATGAACTTGCGCACCTTCTCGACCACCTTGGCGATCGTCTTGCCCGGACGCAGCTCCTTCACGCACATGTCGTGCGCCTCCAGCAGCAGCTCGTACGACTTCTCCATGGAGCTCGACGGGTCGATGAAGAACGTGCGGCCGACGTTCGAGCAGTACCCTTTGTAGCGCGCGCCGAGCGAGCAGATGATGACATCGTACTTGAGATTGTCCGCGTCGCTCTGCGCGCTGGGCTTGAGGTCGTACTTGCCGCCCGACTGCACGATCGGCGGGTAGCACGGCTCAATGTCCACGGGGTCAATCGACACTTTCACCTTCGTCGGGTCTTCGAACACCTCTTCAATGTCGTTCGAGATCTTTTCGTGACTCACTTTCTTCTCGTCGTCGATGATCATCTCCATATCCTCCATGAACTTGAGCTTGAAGATCTTGCTCGTGAGCGCGCCAGCCCACCGAATGCTCTCGAGCTCTTCCGGTTCTTTCACCGACAGCGCGATCTCAATGCCCTTCGTCACGTCCACCTGCTCGAGCTTCGTGTCGTCGAGCGCCTTCTGGAACGACGTCACCAGCTCCCCCTGCGGACTCTCCTTCGTGAGCACGCCGACCTTCTCGCCGCTCTCCTTGAGCGCGTCCGTGATGATCTTGTAGTTCTCCGCGTTACCATCAGCCTTGTTCCGCTTCAGCACCACGAGCTTCACGTCCGAGCTGTCGTTCCCGCCGAGGATCGATTCCAGCATCGTGTCTACAGATTACACATCGAAAATTCCATCCACACCCATGAGCCAGTTGCCCCCTTTGCATACAACAAGCCGATACAAAAAATGCACCCAGCACAATGATAACGTACACTTCTTGCCCGCCGTGAGCACGTACAACGTCTTGGGCGTGAAGATCATGAGCGTCTCGGGGAACTCGAGGAAGCCCAGCAGAAAGATCTGCAGCACCGCCGACTTGCGGTAGCCCGACTCGTCCGGCTGCGGCTTGCCCGCGAGCACGCAGAACGCGTCCGCGTCGCCCCACGTGGCGCTGCTCTTGTGCTCGCCCCACGACTTGTAGAGCGTCTGCAGGCGGCGGAAGAACACGGCGCCGTTCAGCTGCGGGAGACCGCTGGCCGCTGCAGCCGCGTCAGTCGCAGCGCCGTTCTCCTTCTTCATGACCGCGTCCTCCGTCTTGACCACCGCCGCCTCTGCTGCTGCTACTGCTGGAGCAGTGCCGTTCTCGCTCTTGACCGTCACGGCGTCCGCCATGCTTGCTGCTCTCCTTCCTTCCTTCCTGTTGCGAGAAAGCGCCAAACTAACTATGAGCGACTCAATTGCTTTTGGGCTGTTTTTGGGTTGTGCTGTCAGGTTGGCGCGTCTTCTCTCCTGCGTGAGTGATTGGCTGAAAAATGAGTTCTCATGCAGTATAATTGGCAGATAATGGATCAATGAGAAAACCTCAGTCGATGGTTTGAGGTTTTACTGGACTTTTTGGCGCCATTTTCTGCATGGAGATCTTGATTTGGGTGACTTCCGACAACTATTTTGGGTATATGGGAGTCATCAACCACTTGACTTGGTTTCACTAAGAGAGTGCTGACCCTCTTGATAGTTTCGACTTTGCTCCTCTAAATGGCCATCTTTCTTGGTTTCACTACGAGAGAGACCCATTTGGAGCTTGATAAAAAGGAAAAGAATCCTCTTTGTGTGGATAGTGGCAGCATCCTGACTCAATCCGAATCGACTTCACTGTCTGAGACAGCAATGGCGATGGCGATGGCGATGGCGGCGACAATGGTGGCAGCGCGGCGGCGGGCGATGTCTGCGCTCCACGTGCGCTGCTTTGCTGCAGCTACAGGATCAGCCAAGCCGAGGAAGAGGAGAGGGAGCAGCTACAATGCGCACACGATCATGGTCTTCGCGAGCGAGGTGCCCGTGATCTCGGCGCTGAACCCGTTCCGCAAGATCGAGGACGTGTTCTTCGATGTGTGGAAGCGCACGAACCCGCAGCAGATCGCCAAGCTGCAGAAGGAGCTGCAGCTGCTGCTGCCGACCCCCGAGGAGAAGATCCAGGCGATCGTGAAGGAGCTGGGCGTGGAGACGCCCATCGCGTCGCTCGTGGAGGAAGCCGCGGCGGCCGAGACTACGACGAGCGTGGTCGCTGCGACCGCCAAGATCGCGGCGGCGCTGCCCGAGTCGACCCCCGCTGCCGTCAAGCAGGAGGTCGTGCAGTTCCTGTCCTCGGAGATGCACAAGAGCTTTGGCACGAAGCAAGAGGCACCGGCGATCCAGCACTACGAGGAGGAGCAGCAGGTGGTCGTGCGCGAGCGCAACCTGGTGTTCTCCAAGAAGCAGCTCGCGACGCTGGGCGGCTACGACGTGTTTGTCGGCGGCAAGATCGACGGCAAGGCTGAGGGCAAGGTGATCGAGGTCAAGAACCGTCTGAAAAGGTTCATGACCCCGCTGCCGCAGTACGACGTTGCGCAGCTGCAGACGTACCTCTTCATCCTCGGACTCGAAGAGGGCGAGCTCGTGGAGCACCTGCGCAGCGACGCGGCGCAGACCAAGCTCACGAAAGTGAAGTGGGACCCGCGCATGTGGGAGACCGAGATCTTGCCGTTTGTGCTGCGCTTCAGCGGCGCGCTCGTGCACTTCATGAAGAACGACGATGCGCAGGCGGTGTTTCTGCAGGGCGAGTCGGAGGAGAAGAAAGAGATCATCCGCACGCACTGGATCAAGGACCTTCCGTTTTGAAGCCTCCAGCTAGCTACCTACCCCAGCTTGGATCACTGCTGCTGTTGGGTGTAAGACATGTATCTAATCGTTAAGAATGGTAATTAATTCGGAGGAACGAATGGCAGGCAATCAACCACAGCAAGTCTCACGCAGCGCTTCAGATGGGTTCACTCACGACTCACCAGTCGCGCGACGCTCCAACGTCATAGTGAAACCGATTTCACTGTAACTGGCGCCTTCAACGCCACACTGAGCCACCTGCCACCGAGACATTCGAGCAGCAACAGCTACAAGATGAAGGAGTCGGAGCTGCGGGAGACCATTCGCGCCGCGTTCGCTTGCTACGGCGAGGACGCGAGCGGCTCCATCGACGCGCGCGAGCTGCGCCACCTGGCGCAGGACCTCGGCGGCGCGCTCACGGACAACGACCTCAGCACTGCGCTGCGCGTGCTGGACAAGGATCACAACGGCGCCATCGACCTGCAGGAGTTCATTGGCTGGTGGACAGCGCAGGCAGTGGATCTGGACGGCGATGGCGCCGTGACGGATCTGGAGAAGACGCTCGAGCGGCTCAAGGAGCTGGGACGCGAGCGCTTCCACATCGACATCCACACAGCCGCCTGGCGGGGCTTTGGCGACGTCGTGGAGAGACTTGTTCACGATGACAAGGAGCTGGCAAACGAGAGGGACGCGACCGAGTACGGGGTAAGAAATACTGACTGACTGGCTGACTGGTTGGCTGCCTGGCTGGTTGGACAATGTGTGTGTGTGTGTTTCTTGTCACTGACTGCTGTGGTATGTAATGCCATGCGCGCAGAACATGAACACGCCGCTTCACTACGCTGCGTACCAGGGCTACGTCAGCATCTGCACGACGCTGGTAGGAGACCACTTGCTGTTTTGAAGGGCTGAGAGCGGTTGATGCCAGTGAGCAGAGCCTAAAGAGACCAAGTTTTGTATTCTGAAACCTGTAGCTGGAGCATGGCGCGAGCGCGAACGCTGCAAACGCATCGGGGTGTACGCCCGTGTTCTTCGCCGCGCAGCAGTCCCACGAGCCAGTGGCGAGCCTGTTTCTCCAGGTCTGTCACGCGTTTGGTTGTATGGGCATCGCTTCCATTGCAAGTCCAATTTCCTGTATTGAAGCACACGGATGCTGTTTTGTGGGGAATACAGAGAGGAGCAGACATCAAGACCAAAGAAACCGAGGTGCGACAAATAGCACTGTGATGGCGCAAAGGACTCGATCTGATGCTGTCCACTACAACTGCGATGGCACGTCCACTCATGTAGCACCAGCTCTCGCCTGTGGATGTCTGCCACGCAGAGTCGATCATCAAGCTCTTCCAGAGCCTCTCGGGCTCAGGTGAGTTTGCTTCCATACATTTCTTGAGGCGAACCGGAACAAAGTATGCCTGACCCGCTTTCCATCCCATTTGATCGAAAGCGGCGGCAAACCCAAGTCCCCCGACGCTCTCTGAGCCTGGCGAACGCAAACTCCGAGTCACATGGTAGTATCGCTGCCACTTCTTGTTACGACGAACTGTCTATCGCCCAGACTTCGTGCTGAGCTCTGAGTTGTCTCTGCGACACACAGGCAGCCGCCAAAGCCCAGGCTGAACGAAGTCGCGCCAGTCTCGCTCTACAAACTCAGGCTCTCGTCGCCAAGTGCACCGCTGAGAAGCATGCTCGTGCCAGGGTCTTCCACCGAGACTGTCGTCGATGGGCTGGCTCCGAACTCGAGCTGCTGCTGCGAAATCGCGGCCGTGAATCTCCACGGAATGAGCGAGTTCAGTGCCAAGTCCGAGCCTCTGATGACGCTGAGAGGTACTGTGCGACGTGTATGTGTTGGGGGATATGAGGTCGTGCAGCTTGTCCACTGATACTACTACTGCGCCGCTTCTTTCGTAGTGCGGCCATCCCCACCGCAAAGTCTCAGTGTCAGCGACGTCGGATGCAACGCTGTCGGGTTGCAGTGGACGCTAGCGCGCGAGGACGATCCGACCCGCTGCGTCGTGCAGCAGTGTCTGGGAGGGAAGGACGGGTGGAAGGTCGTGCAAAAGGGTGAAGCGCATCGCACGTACGTGCTGTCTTTCCGCCCATTCAATGGCTTCTCAAGTGTCCACTTCCACCACCAATCCACTCACTTGTACTGGTCCTAATTTGCGCTGAACCACCACCTAACATCCTTCCGACAGGTCGTGCGCCATTGAGAACCTCTTTGGTGACCGAGAGTACCTCTTTCGCGTCGCGGCAGTCAACGCCACCGGCTGCAGCGAGTTCTCTACTCCAGTGGTCGCGCGAACGCTCACAGCCGCCATCGGGACGCGAGCGGAGAAGAAGAGTGCGGTGGTGAAGACCAAAGTTGTCGAGGATGCCGTCAAGCAGTTTGGTGGGTTCAGCCACTATTACTGTTGTATCTGTTTCTTTCCTTGAGTGCTGCTCGCTGAAGAAGACAAAGACATCTAACAAACTGGTCTGGTTGGTTTGTGCATCTGCAACAGCGTCTCTAGCAGGCAGACCAAAGCCAGCGCAGCAGCATTCAGGGAACCAAGATGCCCGTGCCGGTGAGCCAAAGGAGTCCAAGCCAGTCACCGAGGCTTCTTCCAAACCTGCTAGCTCTCCGACAGCAGCGGCACAGAAGATGCTGAACCAAGTCTGTCGGCAAAGGAGAAGCGAGGAGAAAGATCGAGCGAGACACAAAGAAGCGCAGGAAGATGAGGATAAGCCTTCGGACGATGAGGAGTTCGTGTATTATCACTCGGATTCCTCACACGACGATGGCAAAGTAGGTTGCGAGTGAATCGAATTGTTGCATTTACTTGTACCACGACGTGCGTGTTGCCTCACTGGGGAGCTAGTTACTGTCTCTACTTGGCGATGCCGCTCGAGTAGACCTGGAACTGGTCGTACTTGTTCGTGCCAAAGCGGTCGTAGGACCGGTCGATCATGCTCCGGATCAGCGGCGCGACTTTCTCCTCCGACACGTTGAGGAACAGGCGCTCCATCAGCCCCGCCAGTGCGTTCGCCAGGTTGCCCGCGACGAAGCGCGGCAGCTTGGAGTGCAGACTCATGACCTCGTCCAGCGTGTAGATCGTCTCGGCGTGCTTGCGTGCCGCGAGCGCTCCTTGGACGCACAGGTCCGAGAAATACTTGACGTTGGGGGAATTGCGGCCGCCGAGCACGTCCACCATCTCGGTCGTGAGCTTGAACGGCGCGGTCTCGAAGCTGAAGCTGCCTCCAGGCGCGCGGCCGAGGACTAATGGGGAACACACACGAAATGTGGAGATTGGTTCAGCGGGTTAGAACCAGTCTCAAGACAAGATGGCAAATCTCGCACACACTAGCCACTTACAAAAACCAAAGTCGATGTGCACGATGTGGTCTTCAATGTCCAGCAAGATGTTGCCGTTGTGCCGGTCTTTGATCGCAAGGATGTAGCACACGATCGAGTACGCCGCTATCAAAAGATACAGGAAATGGTTTCTCAGTCAACCACTGTCAGGTTTCTCAGTCAATAGCCAATGGTGCACTGCTGCCACTCGTTCCCACTCACCTAGGCTGTGCACAAAGTTAAACTCGCCTGCTTGAGCAGCTCACTCCCATCGGACGCCGACGAACTGCCACCATTGCCTTCATCACCACCACCATTAGCAGTTCCACTAGTCCCTCCGTAGACATCCTCAAAGTGCGTGCGCAGGTTCTTGAACCCGGGCGTCTTCTTGATGCCGTCGAGCGAGATCGCGTTGCGCACGACCTCCAGCAGCCCCGTGCTCGCGCCTGTGGACAGGATCCGGTACGGCTGCAGCCAAAGTCTCAGGTTCTCGCTCTGGAAGATCTGGTCAAAGTACAAAATGAGCTGCATCACGAGCACCTCCTGCCGGAGGTCGTCGAAGTTCTTGGCCATGAGACCGCACAGGCGCCACCGGCTCTTGTTGTAGCTTGAGGAGGACGGAGAGGGAGACTCGCGCTTCAGACGCTCGATCGCTGAAAACGTGAGTTCGCCGAAGATTTTCTCGATCTTTTGCTTGCGCTCGGGGCTCTAGACAGGTTGGAAGAGTAGAAATCCAGGCTATCAGTACGCCACGAACCTTCATGGGGGAGAGAAGCTACTGCACATGCAACTCGCAGCGAGCAATTGGTGCAGAAATGGCGACGGAGGCTTGATGGGCGACCTGGTCACTGTTCCTCCTTCTGAGGCTACCGTGCTACTTTGATGAGCAGACTTGACAGCTTCATGGGGTAGGGACTCGGCCGACTTTGTATCCTCGAGGTAGTGAAGAATCTCGGCGGTGGTCTCGCTCTCCCCGGCGACGGCGTCATCGTGCTCGAGCCACCACTTCCAGCGATCGGCGGCTCGGGAGCCGACGCGTGCTTCTGCAGCATGCCGATCCTGGCCACGAGCTCCTCCTGGGACTGCGCGGCGAACTGCATCTTGGTCTCGCTGAGCTCGTGCACGAGCTCAAAGTAGAACGGGTGCTTCTTGTTCTCCACCACGCGGATCTCGGCGCGCACCAGTGGGAACGCCGTGCGCGGGTGCGTGCCGCTCGGCCGCGTGAACACCAGCAGGATGCGGTTCTCGATGCGACACCAGCGCAGTTTCCAGTTGCGCCTCCCCATTTTGCTCGTGCCGCCGCCCTTCTTGAAGAGCCAACCAGCACCGTCCATCTGACCACTGCTTCCACAGCTGCCACCACCAGTGGTGTTGCTGCTGTCGCCTACGAGGGCTTCGCAGCAGATCTCGAGCGAGCTCTGCGCCGCGAAGAACCGGCGGTCTGCCATGACGATCTGGTCCATCTCGACCTTGGAGATCGAGTTCCTCGTGAGCAGCTCCGATGCCTCTTTCGCCGCGGGCGAGCCGTACACAAAGCACTGCTCCAGAGCCAGCAGCAGCTGGGCACACCTGGCAAACGTGCGCGGGTTGCCGCCGCGCTTGGGGCGGTTCTCGTCTAACGCCGCGAAGATGATCCAGAAGAACTGGAGCGCAAAGTGCACGCTGCTCTGCGAGAGCAGCAGCACAAACTACTCCATGGTCTCCATCGGCAGCTCCTTCTCCAGGTGCACGACCATGTGCGCCAGTTGGGGCAAACAGAACTCCACCTGGTCCAGCGTCGGCTTGCTGATCGCAGATTGCCCAGGCGTCCGCAGCCTCAACTGCCGAACCACCACCATCGATCGAGATCGACGAGATCCTCCACGCCGACGGCTCACTGGCCATGCGCGTTTTGATTATCGCGCTCTGGAAGAACCGCAAGAACGCCGAGTTCACGACCGAGCTCTGCGCGCGGCTGCCGTACCTGACTTGGCTTGCGCTGGGAACACTGGCGCTGGCCACACCGCGTTGATGAACTTGCCTGCCTCCTCCAGCGCAA
>JAASFO010000101.1:0-41020 GCA_023333815.1 Globisporangium recalcitrans
ATCTTCCTGTGTTTGAAGAACCGCCAGCTGGAATCAGCGGAGGGACGAAGCTGCTCTTTCTTTTCCCTCTCAGGTGCCTAACGGATTCCTCTCTTCTCTGACTCGCTCTCTACTGCGCTCATCACCGCCTCCCAAGCGGACAGCGACGGCGCAGAAGCCTAATGAGCTCATTAAGTCAAGCGGTGATGATTGATTTCATGCAAAGCACATCAGACCCCATTGCTGTAGGGGAGCTCGTCGACAAACCAAGCTCCAAGCAACGCAAGCCATCGAGAGCACATCGGAGCCGCACGAGGTGGCTACTCTAGAGTCTTGATGTGTTCATCCAGCGGAGTTGCATGCTTTCGAGAAGCTCATTCACTTCCAGACGGCTTCTTTTTATGTGATCTGAAGATAAGAAGATCAAGATCCGGTCGGTCATTGTCTTGTCAAGTGAAGGAGGACCTTGGTGCAGGTGGGAAGAGCAGATCCCAGCAGAGTGGAATCTCATACCGACACGTACAACTCCAATGGACCTCCTCTCGTCTTTCGCTCGACACTCCCACTCTCGTCCTTGCCACACGAAACAAAACACTCACCAGCGCTTGCGTCGCACTAGTATCGCAGATCGTAGATTGTGGGTCTCTGTTGTCTTGTGGGTTCTTCACACGAGGAACGACTGTTGACCCTGAGACTGAGTTGACCTCGTCCCGCTTGTCGACCGTCCTCACTTTCCAATTTCACTTGTCGCCACCAGCTGGTTGATCCATTCGCTGTTTACTCCGATGCCATCCGTCTTCCACCTCAGCACTTCGTCGTCGTCTTCATCGTCTTCCGCATTTGGATCAGCAGCACCCGCGACGGACAGTCTAGGACACGATGATCTCGGCTTCGTCGCCGTGCCTCCTACAGGGCAACCATCCACGCTCTTTGTCGACATGATGGCCGATCTGCAGCACATTACGTCCAAGATCGAGTCAGTGAAGAAGCAAGTGCACGTGCGGCGCCAGCGGCGCGCCGTGCGATCGACTGCTACTGGTGCTGCAGGTATCGGTCAGGTGACAGCGACAGCAGGCACACGAGCAAGCATGAGAGCCGCCAGTGCCAAGCGAAAGACCACCGCAGCCAGCGAGCGCAAGATCACAGCCGAGTCGGAGCCGAAAGTCCTCCGAGTCGTTACCGCCACCGCATCAGACAGCGGCAAAGCGTCGCCGGCCAAGGCAATAGCGCGCTCCGAGAGCGAGAAGCGGGACCGCGGCGGTAACAGCAGCAGCAGCAGCAGCCGCCGCAAGAAGGACGAGGACGCGCTCGACTGCATCTACGCCGAGCTCCAGGAGAGCGTCGGCATGTGTCGGTACTGGGGCAAGAAGTGCTGGAACCTGCGCGTGCCCAAGGTCAAGGGCGGCTTCCACAGCCTCTGCCACTTCCACCGCGTCAAGGCGAACGACAACCAGCGCCGCTTCGACTACAAGCGCCGCGGCACGATGTGGCGGACGTTCAAGCCCGACCCGAACTACCAGGACGTGTCGCTCTTCCCCGGGTCGGGCGGCAGCGGCGAGTCCACGGAGGTGCAGGACGAGTCTGCGGTGAGCTTTGAGCCGTTTGAGCGTCCCGTGCCACTGCAGGACCAGGACGTCGCGCTGCTGCGGGAGCTGATCGGCGCGACCACGATCTAAAGGAGGTTGCTTCAAACCAGACTTTGACAACGGCATTCCAATGAGAGACCGGCAGAGTGGAAGAGAAGCAGCGAATGGAGAATGGATGGCTGCGTATTATTTAACTTGTAGAGACAGACCCGCAGCGTGATACATGTCGTACAACAAACACCACAGGGCGGTACAGCAACGTGACCTCCAGGAATGCAACACATTTGGGTATTCGATGAAGAAGCTCGGGAGTTCTCTGGCGAGTATATTTTCAGACCGGGAGCGGATGCATGGATGGTTCTGGTTCAGAAGCACCAGCTCGCCATTCCTCTCGCTTGCAGGTACACGCTGCACTTACTGTTCAGTTGGCGGGACTGAGTGGTGGTCTGCATTAGGTTTCAACTGCGCTTTCGTTCAACGAAGCCTTGGTGTCCGATCGGCATGGCATACTGGGTGTATGCACGCATGGTGGCGCGCCGCTTTCGCATTCCGTAGCTAATATCATCCCCACGCCGCTTTCCCGGAGGTTGTCGTTGTCGGACGCAGCACTGCACAAAGCAGAGGCCATTTGGGCTTTTGATGCCGAGTTTCAGGCGCGCAATCTGCATTCCCGAATGATTTGACGGTGTTGAGTGTGCCAGTGTGCATGCCACTGATGGGAACTGATTGAAGCCCCTTCCTGTTCTCCAGAGAGTCCACTGTATGAAATGAACGCTTACACCTCCTCCTGACTGTCCCTGCGCATGCATGCTCGCGGCTCTCGAAGTGATAGAGTGTGGAGATGGTGCTTGGAAAGCTCTGGTGTTCTTCTTCTTTTCGTTTGCCGCATCGTCGACTAGGTGACTCGGTTCTCAGAGTGGGATTTATCACAGAAATCACAGAGATCTCTCCTTCAATATCAAATAACGCGGCCGAGATATTCAGGATGCGGACTTCGCCGTCTCGCTTCCAAAGCAGCGAGATCTCAGCACGCTGAGGACACTTTGCCAGCTACAGTGCGGCACAACCCTGTCGGTTCTTCGCAGTGCAAGCGCGTGCAGGCGCTCCAGATCTTGACACCCGAGTTTTGTTTGCCACCCTGTTGGCGTTCTGATGGATGCGTGCGGATGGTGACTATGGGGCAAACCGCTGGCTTTTCGTTTCTGTTTCCAGCGTTCTGTCAGCGATCCTCTCTCTCTCCTCCCAGAAGATCCAGCATCTCTGATTTAGGATACAGGGTACCATTTCCATTCGGATAGTCCACAGGTTCGGTTGATGAGGCAGACTTGGAACTGGAAGCGCACCTGGAATCCACGATCGCAGGAGAGTGCGAGTGAGATGGCGCTGAAATGATTTGGGGGGATACTATTGCTGCACGCAGTTGCCTTGCGAGATCTCCGTTTTGACGAATTAGAGCAAGCCGCCACTTGCGGGTTTCGTTTTTTGCTTTGCCATGCGCCGCTCTATGAGAGCCGCGACGCAGCTGTACCTAAATGATTTGGAAATGACGCGCTGTTGCTTGACACCAGTCTGAAGGTGCACAGGTGAGCTTGACGCGTTGCTACAAAACTGTGTTCGTTCTCGAAGTTGGACGATCTCACAAGAACGCTCGTGGAGCTTTGCCTGGTTGATGTTGGACATGTGTCTTACATCTTGCATACGCGTTGCATGGTTTATGTTGCAGGTGCCTGCCACTTGATCGTCTCTTCTTCTTCTTCTTCTTCTTCAGTCTCGTCTTCTCTTCAACCTCATGATGAGATCAGAGAAAAACTGATGAAACAACGTCGTGATGACACCTCAACTTGGGGATCAGATGGCTCTTTCGTTCACAGCTACAGGGTTTCAAGGGATGTCATCTGATATGAGAGCACCAGCATCGAGAGTCTTTTAGAAAAGCAGATTTTGGTTAGAACGCAACCACAGTTTGACAGCGAGTTGAGTCTGACCTCGACTGCTGCTGGCCATTCGTTTCTACTGTACAGCAGCTGCGTCACAGAAGACGCGGTCGCTCGAAGAGGTCGGTTCTTTCATCTGTGATGCAATGTCTGACTCGACTCGGGTATACTTACTGAGCGATGACGGGCATCTGCTGCAGCGTCATCACTGCGTAAGTATACCTGAGTTGTCGACTGAAGATCTAGTGTTGCACGTGCCATCGCTGTGTTGCGTTTTACGACGCGGTGGCTTTTCCGCTTTTCAGCCGTCAACCACACACACAGAAAGAGCTGCTAACTCCGAGTTCGACAAATCAGATCATGGTCGTGCACTCATGCTCGCGCTTCTCGGCAGCTCTGAAGGAGTGCGCGTTGCTTTCTTCAGACCTGTTTTTGTGTGTCTTGAGAACGCACAGGTGATAATTCCGTATCCACGGACTGATCAACCTTGGACTCTGCCATTTAGGTCCACGCGCACCACTTGAGTTTGCTGCCTAATGTCCCCACTGTTGTGAGCCCCGAGAAATCGTTGAAACCAGTGCTTCACAGCGCTCTGGTGGAACATTCAATGTTGGCGATTGACAGAGAGACTCATCATCCACATTTCGGCTGAGCGTCAAACAGACAACTCCATAGTGAATCTAGTGGGGGAGGTTTCGGAACACTTGGAGAGGCGAAAGTGCCTTTCCGATGCTTTTGAGGATAAAACCAGTACACTCCCTACATTACCAAACAAAGCAGCAAAACAATTGAGAGAGGAAATATCGATTCCAAAGATCCGCGAGAAGCGACGCTCGCAATATGGACGCACCGCGACGCGGCGGAGGAGGACGCAACGCCGCCGACACGTGTCTCTACGGCTCCGTCGTGGGGATGGACGCCTTGCTACGCGCCGACGCCAGTGGTGGTGCTGGTGGTGATGCCGGCGGCACTGCGTCGTCCGTGAGCTGTGACGAATGCGAACAGCAGCGCGCGCGCGTCGAGTGCGAAGACTGCGGACTCGTGTACTGCGTGCCGTGCGACGCGCACCGCCACCGCAAGGGCAAGCTCCTCTTCCACCAGCGCGCAGCGTTACCGCCTGCAGCCACTACTACTGCTGGTGCTAGCATCAGCGACACTGCTGCTACGATTGCTTGTCTGCCACTGCATCAACCTCGCGAACCAAGTGAGCAGCAGGATCCGAATGGCGGAGTGCTGCTGTGGAGCGTGGATCAAGTGAGCGAGTGGCTGCGCGACCACGACCTGGAGCTCTTTGTCGCGGACGTCACTGCGCACAGCGTCAACGGCGCGTTCCTGCTGTCGAGTCGCATGGAAGAGTTCCTCGAAGCGCACTGCAGCAGCGCGTCGCGGAGCCACAAGAAGAAGCTGCTGCGCGAGATCCAGAAGCTGAAGGCTGACCAAGCCAGTGATTGTAGCGGCAGTGGCTCCAACCCCAAGCTGAGCATGCTCACACCCGTGAAGAACGCGATGGTGAACGCGGCCGAGCGAGATCAGCCTCAGTCTCAGTATCAACAGAGCACTGCGCGCCGACTGGGTCTGGGCATGAACCTTCGTGTGAACGTCAACACGTCGCCTGCGTCGACATCGTCCTCTGCTGCGCCGCTCTCGTCGTCATCGTCTGAGCAGAGTTTCTCACCGGTGACGTCGCTGCGGTCGCGGATCGTCCACGGCCAGGCGGACGAGACCAGAGGACGCGTCAATCGCCGGCGGTCCATGCTCTCGCCTACATCGAGTAGTTCTGCGACTTCGACACCAAAGAGGAGTCTACTGAGTGTCACCACTGCCGACGAGCCGGTGAAGCGAGGGAGCGGTCTCTTTGCGCAGAGTCAGCTGCGTATCGACGTGAAGGAGAATGCTTTGCTGCTGTCTGCTGCTGGTGTCGCTGCTGCTGGGACGCAGCAAGAACAGAGTCACTATCGGAGCCGGATGCCGCCACCACCTCCGATTCTGGAGACGCGACCCAGTGGACGAACAGACTTGCGAGCGATCCGCCAGGCGCTCGTGGGCGGACTGGACCTCGACATCATGCAGGTGAAGAAAGAGGAGCGGTCGGTCGAGGCGTCTTTCGATTTCTCGGCGGAAGGACGGCTGCAGACCCAGGGCTTTGAGATCAATGTGAGTGGCGTGTGCGTTTGAAGCAACCCTGGGTGTCTGAAACTGGTTCAGCAAGCTCTTATGACTGGTATGGCGTTATTTTGTAGACCCACGGGATCGCGAATGTGCCGTTTCCACACCAGCACGCGCCGAAGAAAGCAGCCATGGGCACGCGCGAGTACCTCGTGATTCTGAACGAACTGGGTCATGGCGCCGGCGGGAAAGTGTACAAGGCGCTCTACATGCCGACGTTCAAGCTGCTGGCTGTCAAGGTACTTGGGTGGATAACTACTATCATGCACTCAAGGTGTGTGCGGTGTGTGGGTGACCATTCTGCCACTGCTGTCAACAGGTGATCCGCGTGTACGACCAGAAGAAGCGGCACCAGATGGTGCGCGAGCTCAAGTCGCTCTACGTGAACTTCGTCGCGATCAACGACACTGCCAGCAGCGCTGCGTGCGAGGAGCTCGTGGTATTCTACGACGCGTACACGAACCCGGAGATCGGCTCCGTCTCGATCGTGCTCGAGTTCATGGACAAAGGGTCGCTGGAAGACCATTTGCAGTCGGGACGCCGCGTGTCCGAGAAAGAGCTCGCGGGCATGGCGCACTGCGTGCTCAAGGGGCTCGCGTTCCTGCACGAGCACCACCAGTTGCATCGCGACATCAAGCTCAGCAACATGCTCATCAACAATCAGAGCCAAGTCAAGGTGATCTATGGCACCTTTCAACTTGATGGCATACATTTGTGCTGATATGGTGAACTTTGGTTGTCTGTCTGTGTGTAGATTTCGGACTTTGGGATCTCGCGAGACCTCGAGAGCACGCTCGCAAAGGCGACAACCTTCACGGGAACCTTGCTGTACGTTGATTGATTCACGAAGCGGTATCGAGTGTGGGACTTACTAAGCTTGCACCGTGCTTTGTTTCCTAATGCATAGATACATGGCACCAGAGCGCATCAGTGGCGGGATGTACTCGTACCCGTCGGACATTTGGTCGTTCGGGCTCGCGATCATGGCGCTCGCGATCGGGAAGCTGCCTGTGCCAACGAAAGAAGGGTACTGGGGTGTCGTGCACGCCGTGCAGGAGCAGCCGTCGCCGAAACTCGCAGACTACGGCGACCATTTCTCACCGGCGCTCTGCGAGTTCATCGACTTGTGTCTGCAGAAAAATCCAATGTGCCGCCCACCTGCTGCGACTTTACTCGAGCACGCGTTCATCAAAGCGAACTACTCGCCTCGGCAGGACCGACGCAGCAGCAGCAGCTGGTTTGCAACTGAAGGAGGAGACACGGGTGGTAGCATTGAGAAGAGTCTCAAGGAGCTCGAGCACATGGCAGGTCAAGTGCGCACGTGGTGCGTCAACCACGCTGACACGCTACTCTCGCCTACTGCTAACGCAAGCGCATCAGGTGGCAACCAAGGGGCAGACAGCTCGCTGTTCCAGCAAATTTCGAATCAGGAGCGCATCGAGGCATTGGCGCAGCAGCTGCACCTTCCGGTGGAGACTGTGGCGGCCAAGTTTGCGTTCCTGAGCGAATACTGCAGCTGAAGAAGGAGAAGAAGAAAGAAGAAGGTACTGCTGTGAGTCTGGGTTGATTTATTGATTCTCTTCTTTGGCTGTTGTTGCTGTAGCGTTGACGCTTGTGGGCTTGATTGTTTGAGGAAATGCACTCTTTTCTTCAGTTCTTAGTTGATAGTATTTGCCGTTGTGACGCAGTTGGTATTTGTGCTTTCATTTCGGCATTTGCCGCTCAAGCTCAAAGAGAGCAGCGACGACAATGACCGTGAAAGCCGCCAACGCAAACTCTGCTGCTGCTGTGACGGTCAGAGCACCACCAGAGAACGCAGCGATCCAGAGCTTCCCGAACGACAGTGAAGCTCGCGAAGACCGAGTCCCAGATCGAAGGTTATCTGGAGCCAGCGCACAGCCACGTCGACATCGCGCTGCAGCAATACGACACCGAGGAGCAACACCAGCGCGATAACAACAGTTTTTGCATCGAGAATGGCGGCAATGTCGGTGATGCTGGAGCAGGAAGAATGGCCGATTCTACATTGTATTGCATTCCTACGTGATAAATACACCGACTTCTTGCTTCAGCTGCCTCCTCGGGAATATGTGGCATCGATGCAAATTTGGCGCGCAGCACTCTCCGCAGCGAATGCGAAAATCGACGAGAGGACAGCACGATCGAATCCACCAAAGTCGTGTGCACTCTCATCCAAGCAATTTTCTGGCGGAGTGAACGTCGCTGTAACCAGTTCCAATCGTCGCAGAGTCTTCGCTGCAGCGCTCCTGACGCTCGTTTCTGTTTTGCCAAGCTTGACTTTCGTCAGATTCGGACACTGCTGCGCGTAACCAAGGGTTACTTTCCAGGCTACCTTTCGTATCTTTTTTTGTGTGTCATTCATATTTACATAGGTCAGAAAGAGAAACGCAGCAGCAGGATGAAGATGCTGATGGCGCTCGTCTTCGGGCAGGCGCTCTCTCTGCTGCTATTGCTCATGCCACCAGCAGCCATCGCAACAGTGTCAGCAGAATGCTCTGCTGCAGACGTGCTCTGGCTCTGGAGCGGCGCGCTGTCGTCGCACTCGGTCTCGTTCCGCGTGGGGCTGCGCGAGAGCCACGCGTGCGGCGACCGCGCGCTCCTGCTGCGCGTGCACCCCGAGCTTCAGGCGGACGAGCGGCCGCACTCGGTGATCGCCATGTGCCACAGCACAGGCACAGACGCAGCGTCCAGTGTCAAGGCTTGCGACGTGTTGGAGACGCTCCACGCTGCACGAGAGTACAAGTACGAGCTGAGTCTGATTCAGGACGACACGGTGGTCAAGACCGGAGGCTTCCGCACACCAGGCGAAGAAGGAAAGCCGCTGAGCTTCCGGGTCGCGTTCTCGTCCTGTGCGGATGAAGACTCGGACCCACAGGTGTGTGTTGCTGTTGTCTGGGAGATTGTGATCATCGCTAGGTGTTTGTATGTGAAAGTCTAATCCGTTGGTTGCCGCAACCAGGTGTTCAAAGAGATCGCGAGCCACGATCCGCTGTTCTTGCTGCACATGGGGGACCTCCACTACCACAACCTGGCCGTGAACGACGTCGCCCAGTTCCGCCGAGCCTATGATGCGATGTTTGCGTCGCCCGCCGGTCGCGCGATGCTCGAGATGGATCTGCCGTTCGCGTACATGTGGGACGACCACGACTACGGTCCGGACAACAGTGACAAGACCGCGCCGGGACGCGACGCGGCCGTGCAGGCGTACCGCGAGTTTGTGCCGCACTACGAGCTCCAGGGCGAGCGCGACGGACCGCTGAGCGCCATCTACCAGGCGTTCACGATCGGCCGCGTGCGGTTCATTCTGACGGACTTGCGTTCGGAGCGCACGCCGAACCTGGCGCCGGACGTGCCGTCGAAAACGGTGCTCGGCGCAAAGCAGAAGAAGTGGTTCAAGCAGGAGCTGGTGCGCGCGACGGAGGATCCGGACATCGTGCTCATCATCTGGGTGTCCACGATGCCCTGGATCGACGACGAGCGCAAGTGGGGGTACTTCCAGCACGAGCAGAAGGAGCTCGTCAACTACATGAAGGGTCAGAATCTGAACAAGTGGGTGCCCATCGTGGTCGTCAGTGGCGACGCGCACATGCTCGCAGTCGACGACGGCTCCAACAGTCCGGGGAACCTGACGACTCTGCATGCTGCGGCGTTGGGACGACCAGGGTCCATCAAAGGAGGACCGTACAGCCACGGTCTCTTCCCCGGCTCGGGACAGTACGGACTGCTCGATATCACGGACGACGGCAAGCGCGCGTGCATTTACTATCGCGGCATGAACATTTACGAGGGGCGGCTACTGGAGTTTGACACGTGCCACCCAGAGCGCACCCCAGCCAAGGAGCCGTACTTCCCACCGCCGATCCCCGTGCGCATCCTGCAGCGCAAGTGGAAGAAAGCCAAGAGGTATGCTGGTGCTGCAGCGGTTGCTGTGGTCAGCATCCTGGGCTTGGGACTCTGGTACATGCTTCGCAAGAAATGGGATGCGAAGAACACCAAGAAACAAGATTAACAATGGCTCCTCTTCTGGTGAGTGTGTGAGTGTTTCTTAAATATATTTGCTGGGATTGTTTGTTTGTATGAGTTGTTCAAGTAGTATACGAGCCAGTGGGTGAGAAAAGAGAAATCGTGCAGGATGGTCGGTTGGTTGCTGCAGATCGGCAGGGCTGGTGGCGTTTGCCTTAGGCAGTGACTGGGATCGACGATGGCTCTGGGAGGAAACTCGAGATCCCGAGCTGGTGCATGAGCGGCTCAAAGCCGATCGCGAACTCCACGTACTGGAGACTGCAGCTCTGGGACGAGAAGCTGTAGCAGATCATCGCGTCGAAGGGCAGGTGCACGTGGCGCTCAGTTGATACGGAATGCGCTGCTGGTGGCTTCGCAATTTCTCCTTCTCCAGCGCTGCCATTCGCTTGAGCAGCAGGTCCATCTTCACTTGTCGATACTGGAGTCACGCTATCACCACCACCTGTCTCCGAATCGTCTGAGCTGCTGCTATTCGCCGAGAGACACGACGTCTTGCACGCGATTTCACGAATCTCTTTGGAGATGCGGTTCGTCGCCGTCAACCGGAAGCAAACCACCACCTGATCACCATCGCCGCCGACTTTGTACGGGATATCGAGCGGCGTGCTATTCTCGCCACCGCGCGGTCGACTCGTCGATGCTGATTCGCCATCCTCATTCTCGCTCTCTGGGATTCTCCCATACGATAGAAACACGCGCAGCGCACACGACGACGTGTTGAGGAACACCCCTTCACGCTGCACGGGCAGCTCGTACCTCACGTGGTTCACGCGCACCACTGCGTTGAACGTCCAGTCCATCGGACGAAAGTTCAGCGGGTTGAACAGATACAACAGATACGTGTTGCTCACGAGCGCGTTGACGCAAATGTCTTCCGCCTGGAGCTTGTAGCGCAGCGTGTTGTCGTCGATGTTGATCGTCATGCCCGAGAGGTCGTGCAGCTTGACAGAGTTGTAGTCCGTCACCGTTGCAGCAGCAGTTGTAGCCATCGCTCTAGGCTCTTGGGTCCGTGTTGTATCAATCTCAGCCACTTGGTTGTCACCACCATCACCTCGCTCTCGGTCTTGACCCGGCTCGTCTTCAATTACTACATCGTTAGTATGAACACCCTCATCATCATCCCTCGCTGGCTCTGTTGCTGATAATGCTGCTGGCACTACTGGCTCGAGCACGGTCGGTGGCGACAGCGGACGGTAGATCAGTCCATCAATGGACGCCCAGATCTGCATCATGAGCGTCGAGGAGCTCTCGACAAAGGCCGTGTTTGGGAACGCGAACGTGCCTCTCAGCAGCGCGTTCGCATCGAGCAGCACCGGTGCGGGGAACACCTGGAAGAGCTCACTCTCGAACAGCAGCGAGCCGCGCAGACTCGCCACGGACGCCATGAGGTTGATGTGCTCGTTCAGTAGTCCGCGCGCCTCGTCCACTGACACCATGCCGATGAGCGCCGAGATCTCCTGGATCGACCGGTTGATGCGCAGCGACAGGTCGAACATGCGCTCGCACCGGTTGTACACGACCGCGCGCTCGCGGGAGCACATGAGGCTCTTGGCGCTCGGGATCGCAAAGAACTCGGTCTCCCCATGACCGTTCATGAGGTACACGCGCGCGGAGACCGTGTCGACGACCTTGCGAGCCAGATGCGCGCGCAGCTTGAAGCACTTGCGCCACGCCAAGGTGCGGAAGCGCGGCGCTCCAAAGCGCGCGAGCACCCGCTGCCGCCACTCGCTCTCGCACACGCGCGCGTGCTCCCTGTCCAGCAGCGACACGCGCGAGAGCTCTGCAGTCGTGCAGAACGGCACCACGAACTCCAGCGGCGCGTGCGTGTGCAGAGATGGCGATGGCTCCTCCAGCATGGCAGCGTCCATGTCCATTTTCGTATTTTGAGCCAAACGTGCAGGAAACTGACACACACAAAAGACTGCAGAAAAAGTGCAGATATGACCCGAAAAGCGCAGATAAATAGCGTATTAATAGGCTGGAGACATTCGCTCAGATGTCTAGATATTCACTCCCTCACGCATACATACGCATCGCTTCTGCGTGGCTCGTTCTCCCGATTCACAAGTGGATCTCGGACTCCGGTCACTTGCTGTTGCCACTCGACTGCGGCTCTTGGAACGCTGAATTGGTGCGTGTGCGTCTCACACAGCGGTTGACTCCATCTTCCTGAGTTTCCTCTTCGTCTTCTTCGGCGACCACTGTTCTCGACGATCGCGACTGGCGACTGCTCTCCCTGCGGAAGACGCTGTAGCCACTGTCGTCAAAGCCCGTTTGCTCTCCGCCTCGGTCGCTGAACGGGTAGATCGTGTCTTCGCTGTCGGACGCCACATAGCTGGCGTTGTCGTCGTCTTCCGAGAAGTGCGTCAGCTCTCGCGCGTCCATCGGCAGATCAAAGTACCTGCTGACGCGATCCTGGTGCTGCGCCTGGGTCTGGGTCTGACGCTGAGACGCGGCCATCGCGGCGATCGGCATGCTGTTGGCGCGGCTGAGGTTCTGCGGCGCCGACTGCAGGTTCGGATCATGTCGGAAGTTGTTCGCATTGCTGTCAGCCGAGGCAGGCAATCCCTCTGGGAGCGTCTGTGCGCGGTAGTTCGTCAGCTCCTCGACTTCTTGTTGCCGACTCATGCTGACTTGAATCGCTCGCTGCATCGAGACGATCCCCTGCGTCACTTCGTCGTCCTTGTAGATGCCTTCAGGATCGCCGCTCTTGCTTGGACGAGTGGTCATGATGCACATTCCGCAGACGCGCGTCTTCTTCTTGGTCGTGGGGTCGAGCTGCCAGTTGCGGCTGCAGCTACCGCAGACGCTCGCGCTGCACTTGCGGCAGTAGTGGTGCAAGCGGAAGCTCGCAATCCCGAGGCGCTGGGTGCACACCGAGCAGTGCGACTCTTTCGGTGGCTTGGCGGCGTTGAACTGCTTCGTTCGCATCAGCGACATGCGCTGCAGCCGCTGCTTGACCAGCGTCGGTCCCACGGCTTCGAGGCACTCGATGCGTTTGAGCGCATTCGCGCGCTGGGCTCGATCTGCGATGTTGCCCTTCATGTCGACTTCTACCACTGAAAGCACATGCAGCCACTCGGGCGAGGCTTCGGACTCGAGCACGATCATGCCCGTTTGGTACATGCTGCCGCGGACAATACTGGATGTCTTCTCCATCGGAGGACACCAGGGCAGCTGAACCGAGTGCATCATTTGGACCCATCCGCGTCGATCTCTGTTGCCGTGGCTGCTGTTACTGGTAGCCCCGTTCGCCACCGAGTAGTTCTCCTCGCTCTCGAGGACGACAAAGTCGCGGCGTCTCGCCAGCGAACCCGTCCAGGTCGGCTGCATCGCCATCCACTTGACGCCGATGCGGCGGTCCTGCTCTTCCGAGATCGTGTGCATCTGGCGACACGACGTCATGTCCGGGTTCAGGTGGCTGAACGCGAGCTCGCTGTCTCTTCCAAAGGCGTCGACGAACTCGTCCAAAGTCGCTTTCACAGCCGAGACTCCCACGAGGCGAGGTCGCGCAGCCTTGCTCTCGAGGCGGACGTACGTCGCGTCTTCGTACACGGCGACACCTTTCGACAAGCTCACGAAGCGGTACCCGTCGATCTCCATGCTGCGCTGTCTGCGCGATCCGTTTGCGAGCGTGCGGCTGCGCTCGATGTTCTTGATCATCTGGTGCGCGCGTCGCACCATCGCGTGGCTCATCTTGACCGCCTTCCCGTAGAGCAAGCTGCGCGTGCTGTCGGACATCATCGGGTCCGTCGAGCACGGGATCGAGTGGGACGTCACCTGGGCGAACTTGATGCTACTTCCCTTTGTAGCGCGGCTCTCGTGGCGCTTCAGCTGTGGGTATGGCGGCTGCACTTGCTGCTGCTGATGATGATGACGGTGGTGAGTCGTGTCACGTCGGACGTGAGCTGTTGTGTTGCGTGGGACTTGCTGCTGCTGTCGCTGTTGCCCAAGCCACGGCGCACTCTCGAGGTGGATGCTGTGGCTCTCGCTCCGTGCAAACGACGAGTCTCGGTAGCTGCGCTCAATGTTGCGATGAGAGTTCTGGCGTCGCTGTTGGATCTCCGTTTCAAGCTCTCGTCGGTCGATGGGCATCACAGTGCGACGTCGAGACAAGAGCGGCTCATCCGCTGGACTCCTGTCTCGCTGCTGGCGTCGTTGTTGCTGCTGGCGTGGGTACATGCTGCTGCTGTTGTTGTAGCTGGTGGTGGCTCTGTGTAAAGCAGAGATCGTCTGTGTGTCTGTGACTCGACAGTGTTGCTCTGCGAGCAAAAGCCAAAGTGCTGACGAGTTTGTAAGCTCTGCAAAGCACAAAATCACAAGTGCCACCCACTATCGTAGCTAGTCTCACAGTATCCCAATCCTTTCGAGCGATCAAGCACAGTCCTCGCTCGCACTGTGTCTCTGCGTCCATGTGGACTGACAGAAGGTGAAGGCGAGAGAGTCAGTCAGTCCATTGCGACAACAGCCAGACAGGCACTCTCTGAAGTCGAAAAAATGTGTAGAAGAAACCATCTTCGCAGCCAGGTACGTCAAGCGCCTCTCCAGTGAATGACTCGCGCCATTCCTCGATGATTCCGCGCGATGCAGGACTCGCTTTTAACGAATTGATGCATCACTCGCTGCGTGCATGTTCGGTGAGCAAGGCAACCTAGCGTTAGCCTATGCAAAACAGCGAGAGAGGTGCATGCGAGCGATCTTTTGGATGCAGAGTTTGTTTGTTCGCTCGACAGTCAAACTTCGACATGGCCTGTCTATGTAGAGAGGAGCGACACTCATAAAAAGGTGTCGAATGAGCTCTCTCTTGGTACTTTAGTGTCAGAGTTTACTTCCATAACGAAGTCAAGTAGAACAGAATGCTGCGTGCCTTATGCATGCAGTGCTGCACACGTCTTCTAGATTTCGCAGCTGAGGTCTCATTGCCTAGGCTCGCGCTTAGGTGCTTGCAGTGCAATGTTCACGAGTGGAAAGAATGAGATCCAGCGCTATCAGAAGAAACACGGCAGGAGAACAGAGGGTCGAGGAGTTCCAGTGTGCGCGTTGTGAGTTCTCATGCAAACCAAGCACTCTACACTTTGCAGCCTCCGCCGACCCTACTTTACGGAAGAATACCAGCCATATGTCTGCATCCACTGCAACGAGCGCTTGACAATCTGACAGTACCAACACATCTCTTGCAACAGCACAAAATGCCACAGCTAGATATATGACCAGCAGCCTTGGTTGCCGCCTTGTAGCTGAGGCTCCAGTCGACACGTTGAACGCTACGTTGTAGCGATAGTATAGTGTGGTGGTCACCTTGTTGTCGTAAGACACCAGCAGATGACTGGAGTGGAAGCGAGCGACCACTTCGAGCTCGCACTGACGTCCGACCGAAGAAACTTCGATAATCGGCATCGCTGAGGTTTCCTCGAATCCGTTCTCCGATCCGACTTTCTGCATTTCCGATCTTCTTGCAGGGAGAGATACACATTTACAAACCAGACGCGAGGACCACTTCTACCACTTTCTTTCTTTCTGCAAAATGGGCACAAGCCAAACTGACTCACTCGTTTTGGTTCCCACTGACGTCACGTGCTGAATAATGAGTGAGGGAAGACGCCACCTGATTTACCATCCGCATTGCGAGCTCCAATGACTCGTGCTGTCCTTCTCCTTCCGCTGCTCGTATGGACATTTTACGCGGCCGATCGATCGCCTTTACGCAGACAGCGTCTGGTTTCTTCGTTCGCGCCGCTCTCATGCTCCTCCACGTCGCTTTCGTCCAGTTCGTCCATTTCTTCGAGGCTATCCAATCCCTCTTCGCCCACGCGGCTTTCCTCTTTTTCATCGGCCAGTTTTCTGCTTCGAGGAGACAACGGAGAATGGTCATGGCGACCATCGCCATTGTCGTCGCCGCCACTGCCTGGACTATGCACTTTGCGGGACGCGATTCCGCCAGCGACCATGACGCTCGTCACCACGAGTAGAAGCGCTTCGATGTGCGGGGGCGGGCCGACGAGGAAGCCGTTGACAAACTGCGCACAGATGGCGCCGATACGCCCCGAGCAGTTGACTATCGAGATGCCTGTCGTGCGCACTTCCAGCGGAAAAGTCTCAGCCGAGAGAACACCGAACTGTAGAGTATCAGACAAGCGCAGTATCAAATAGTTTAGTATCAAAAGTGGCAACCACAAGAAATGAGGAGAAACGCACCGCATTCCATGCTGCTGTGGTGCAGGCGTTAAAGAGGCAGGACACCAGCACGACGACGGTCGCAGAGCCCTCGACGTTGAACGCAAACAGCAGAGTGCACGACGCGGCGGCGAAGTATGCAGCGGAGAGCAAATCCCTGGGACCAACAGGGTCAATCAGGTACAAACTAGAGGATCACATCACAGCAGAAGGTAGCTTCGTTAGTCGAGAGCCACAATACCAATCTGACACTCGAGCAGCAATTTGGTTCTCACCTGACCACATTTCCGGGTAGATTGGCGCCTGCAAACATGAACGCGTTCGCAAACGGGTTCGAGAGCCCGACCGCCTGGAAGAGCTTGGCGATCCACGTCGAGAGCCCGTAGGAGCCAAAGCTGAGGCAGTAGGAGCAAAGCATGAGCAGCATGGTGCCAAAGAGCTGCGGGCGGTGGAAAAGGCGGCCGATGCCGCGCATCCTCTCGGGATCAAACACTGCTCTCGCGACACCGCCGCGTCCACTTGGTACTTGCAATGAGCCCAGACGCTTCTGCGCTGCGAGTTCGCGGGCTTCCGGGTCACTGAACTTGAACTGGACTCTGCGCGAGCTCCTTTGAGTGCTGTGGATGTACTGCAGCACCTCGGTGACCGCCTGGATCTTGCCCTGGCTCGCGAGAAAGTGCGGGCTCTCGGGAACGTACCACATCGTGAGCAAAAAACACACGAACGACGGCAGCCCGACGACAGCAGCGAACCAGCGCCAGGAGATGTCGAGGATCCGCTCGCCGCTCGTGTTGTTGCCCAGCATGATCCACGCCGTGCCGGCCGTGAGCACAGACCCGACCATCCAGAACGAGCAGAGGATCGTCACGTATCTCCCGCGCGACGACACCGGCACGTGCTCGAGACAGAGCGCAAAGAGCGAGGACACGACGCCGCCGACACCCACTCCCGCGAGCGTACGGAAGAAGATGAGCCAGTAGATCGAGGTAGAGAACGCTGACAGGAACGCCGACGTCGCGTTGATCGCGAGCGTCGTCAGCAGCACGGGCTTGCGGCCGTAAATGTCCCCGATGATCCCGCCAAAGATCCCGCCTGCGAGCATCCCGGCGAAGACAGCAGCTGTCAAGAAGCCTGCACCAGGTAAGAGTTCGCAATCCCATCAGAGCATGCTCCCAATCGTGGCGGGTGCATAACGTATGTCGAAGTAGGCAATAGGAAGACTGAGAAGTCAGCATGGACGTACTGGACTCCCAGGGCGAGATCTTCCCCTCCGTGTCTTCGTAGACCGTCAGGATGTACCCGATCGCGAGGATCTCGACCGCGTCCGCGACGTTCCCAAGACCAAGGATCCTGATAAACACACAGCACAATTGCACACGATGGCATATCAGCAGCTATGCCTTTCGGAGAGAGAGAGCTACTCAATACGATCATGTGCACACCTACGCGACTGTGCGGCGCTGGAAGTAGCCGCATCCGATTTGCTCCATTTCCTGCAGATTTCCGCGTTCAGGCATGCCACACCAAGACCATTCAGTACGCGCCAAAGTCAGTAGAGAAGGGATGGACAACAAGGGGTCGTCGAAACGCAGATGCAGCAGAGAGAAAGAGAGAACACTGTAGACAGACGCACATCGTGCACAGCCTGCTTGAGCGCCTTGACGTCGTCCACGAGCACGACGCTCTCGTCTGCTGGGATGGTCCACGCGCCGCTGGGCTTGCGCTGCTTCGCTGCAGCCAGGGGCGACTGCGGCTGCTGCAGTGAGGAGGGCGACAGCGGCCGCGAGTGCGTGTTCAGAAGCACGGACATGATCAGGCGCTCGCTCACTCGTCTGCAGCAGAGGAGAAGGAGCAGAGAGCATGCGACAGCAGATCTGCGAATCTGGCGATCAACTCAGACAGGCTCTGGCTTTTGAGTTTCGCTTGACTCATCACGAGATTCTCAGAAGTGGGTGAGGTGTCTGGCACGAAACAGAAACAAGGTGAGCTGCTCTTTCGTCACTATGAGAAAGGGCACGTTGTTCTGGCGAGTGGTCGTTTCTTGCGATCTTCGCGATCTTCTTTCACGATGGTTGTCAAAATCGGATGCTGTCCATCAAATCACCATCTGGGGCGTTAACGAAGGTTGGCGGACGTTGCGATTGTGGTGTGGACAGTTTGCTGGACCTGAGAGACAGTTAGCGGGTGTAAGAGGCGGTTAACAAGCACCATCACTCTTGCCACCAAAAAACTCATGTGGCCCACTCTCTGCACACTTTCAAAAATCGGATCCATCTCAAATGCAGAATATGTCATCTCAAAATCCTCCATCATTCGCTCTTTGTTGTGTCGTTCAAGCACTGCTTTCGAGATCACATTTTCGATCTTTGAAGTATCCTCTCTTGCATGTTTTCTTCTCCCCTATTTGCTTCTGCTTGTCTTAAGGCAGAGAGAGTCGAGCAAGCGTGCAAGCTACTGACACGCACTCCAGCTAAAGCGACTCGAAAGAAGCTCAAGCCAACGCAGCGCTACGACGGACGCGACAACCAGAGGCAGCGCAAGATGACGATGCACGCGTGGCGCTCGCTCTCGCGCAGCATCCTCGTGTTCACGAATGTGCTCTTCCTGTTGCTCGGCTCGGTGCTCGTCACGCTCGGCGGTGCGTCCTGCATGCTTCATGCTCTCTCTTTTTCTCTCTGTGTAAATGCTGTTGTTAGTGATGGCTTCTCTAACATGACGCTCTGTGTGTGTGTGGATGCGTGCGTTGTATTGTATCGTATTTGCAGGCTACATGGTGTCGCTGCCGGACGTGAACGAGTTCTCGGACGGCGGGATCACGAGCGCGATCATCACGTGCGGCGCGCTGATCATCCTCATCGCGCTGCTGGGCTGCTGCGGCGCGCAATGGGACAGCAAGGTGTTCCTGTTCCCCTACGCGATCCTCGTGGTGGTGTCGGTGATCGCGCAGCTCTCGCTCGCGGGCTTCATGTACCACGTGCACGGCTCGCTCGTGACGGTCTCCAACAGCAACTTTGACCTGTCGGTGCTCTCGAGCGGCGACCAGGGGATCCTCAAGTGGATCAACCGTCGCTTCAAGGACGCGTACAACCACTGCGGACTAGCTGTCGACGTCGACCTCACGGTGCAGAAGAAAGCGCTCACGGCGACGTGCGAGAACCCGGACTTTGTCTGGTTCGCCAAGTTTATCGAGTCGAACTGCCGCATTGGCACACCGGAGCTGGTTCCCGGCAGCGATTTCCTCAAGTGCGCTGGCGCGAACTTCAGCCTGGGTGACTCGATGACCGAGCACTCGATGCTCTGCGCGTGCGAGTCGCGCATGATCCTCTGGGTGAACGACCAGTCTCTGCTCATCGCGGTGTTCATCTTCGCGATCGTGTTCTTCGAGATCGCGCTCGTGACGCTCTCGTGCTACGTGATGTTCTCGCGCCGCGGCCGCCGCCAGGGGTACCAGGAGATCCGCATGCCGATCAAGCAGCAGCAGGGACCGTTCAATCCTCACCCGCGCAACTACTACGGTCAGGCGCAGCAGCAGGGACAGCCGTTCAACGCGCCGCAGCAATCGTACGCGACACTCGGACAGAATGCCAGCAACAGCCAGCCACCGTACCCGTACAACCAGCAGCAGCAGCAGCATGGCCAGGAGCACGGGGATGGACGACCGATCCTCGATCCGTCCATTTAAATGCAGGCAAATGGAGGAGCTGATGATCGATCTGGCAGCTGGCAGTCCGTGGTGACGAGGAATAACGAAAGAGAAAGAGAAAGAGAGAGAGAGAGCGAAGAAAGTGAGTGAAAGTGCCAACGAACAGGCAAAGCGAGCGAGACGAAGAGGAAGAGGAATGTGTTTTTTGAGAATTTGAATGAGGGAAAATGAAGTTGCAGCCGTCCAAGTTGCCAAATTTGTGAGTGCGTGCGCTTGGGAATGTGTTCAAGACGCGGAGCGTGGGAAGAGTTTCGTTGGAGTCCCGCCTCCAGCGCACCTGACGGAACGTTGCTGTGTGGCGGTATGCACTCGACAGCTCGTGACCAACAGGTTCAAAGTGGTTGGTGTCTTTGTCTGTGCAAGCGAGAAACCAACCATTTTCAGTCGCCTGATGCCACACATTGGATCAGGGAGAGCAGAGGCTGCAGTTGAGCATCTGGTCGATTGATTGGTTGTCTTCTCGACCGAACTCGCTGGGTTCTCGTGGTTGCTGCAGAAAACGATGGCAGGGTCAAAGCCAGAAAGAACAGCTGACTAGGGACGAAACATCCGAGTGCGATCTCCAGCAGCAGCAGAGCAGAGGACTCGTGGTGAGAGATGAGAACCCACTGACTGCGAGGCAAGCAAGAGCAAGCACTGGAAGGAAAGCGAACCCATTCATCCATCTTGAGGCGCCATTTGGAGATTACGCTGGTCGATCAGCAGCACATTTACCAGCAGCACATTGACAAGCAGCAGTTCTCGCACCATTTTTGCTGAGCAAACATATGATGGCTACCATGTTTCGCACTTTAGGGAAGCCAACTTGCTGTTTCGTACATTAGGGGAATCAAGCTGAGCTGATTCTGGAAACAAGGATCCAATCTCGAAAAACCACTGGAAGTAGCTCAAATCCCTAATTGCGGAGAGATGATCACATTCCGGTTGATAGTTAGCTAAACACGACGCATTACGTAGAGAACCACACTCTATTTTCTTGAAAGCTCATTGTTCAGAGCACTCATTGCTTCTCGTTTGCATCCTGATCGCCGCTGTTCTGATCACCGCCACACCAAACAAAAGCGCAAACTGCGGCTCAAAATATCTACAGGCTTCGCAGGGAAGGCAGCAGCAAAGTAGACTGCGAAGACCCTCGTGAGCGGGATCGTGAGAAGAGGCTTGTTGCTGTTTGTTTGCTGGTGTTGTTGTGGCTGGCTTCGAAGCCGTGGGACCAGCAGTGAGATTTTTCGGAAGGTCACATGTGCTTGCGAAAAGGGAAGGAGCGACTCACGCAAGCAAGCAAGCTTCAACGAAAACAGTGGGCGTTTTCTGTTTCTGGCCAGTCCAGCAAAGCCGCAAACTCGTCATCAACAGAGCGCACAACTAACCGGATGTCGCGCAAAAATGGAGGCGACGAAACCAATCGCTCCACCAAATGACAACTGGCAATGGCTCGAGCCTCTGCTGCCACGCAAACGTGCGAGGCTTTGCAAAAGCCAACCGAGTCCTGCAAGATGAGCGAGACAGATCTTGGTTTGATCTTCGTCGTTGAGTCTCCAGTCAGTTCTGGATACTGTGTTTCAGGATTGAGTTGAGAAGTGGACCTTGTTTGAAATAACAGGTCCATTTTTCGCGATGATGGTGAGATCTGCAAAAGCAAAAAGTGAATGTGAGGCATCGGTTGATGGCCACGCAGTTTGCCTGAAGCAATCCTGAGTGTACATCGTTTCGCTCTGATTCTAGCAAGCTGTTCCGTCTGCTTGTGCTGAGGTTTTGTGACTGAGAAACGAAGTTCGTCCCAAAAACCACCGGATCCTAAAAGAGAAGTATCAAGGTTCAGCTCGTTCTTCTTCTCTGCCTTTCTGCAGCATGTTTGTGATTGCTTGCTTGATCAAGCGTGATGTTGTGGAGAAAGAGCACACCACATGCTCACCAGCTCAGAAGACTGCTGCTCGCTCGCTCGCTCACTTTCCAAACACGTCTGCAGCAGAACAGGTCAGCCTCGCTCGCATCAGGGTCGCAAGCAGATAACAAGCAAGCAAACAAGCTAATACAGAGCAACGAGCGTGCCTCGCAATGATGAAGATCACAGAGCTGCTCAACGTGCCAGTGGCGTCGGCGAACGACGGCGGCTATCAAGACGACGTCGAGATGCACGACGCCTCACAGCAGCAGCAGCAGCAGCAGTCCCCTCTGCCTGCGACGAGAAGCCCCCTCCCGCGGAAGCGAATGGACATGGCGTCGCTGGACCTCTTTGCGCAGCAGTGAGTTGATTGGTTGCTGATACTTGTGCGACTACCTGGTTGGTGTGCTCGCAGTTCTAATATTTGTGTGTGTTTCCTTGTCCCTGCAGGAAACAGCTTCGCGAAACACAGCGCTCACAAGTGCAGGACCTGTCGATGAACCGCATCATCCAGGAGCTCCACTCGGGTTCGACACAGCAGCCGCAGAAATCCCCTCTTGAGATGGCTCAGCAGCGTCCGTCTCTCCCGAACAGTAAGGACGACGCGTCGGCGATCGCTGTCTCTGCGATGCTCTCGTTCACAAGTGGCGGATCGTCTTCTTCTTCCCAGCAGCAGCCTGTGGGAGAGGTGACGACCATCACACCAATAAGCAGACCACGAGCGGAAAAAGCAGGCAAAAACCAGAAGCAAAGCGCCAAGCAGGCGCGATCTTCTGTTGTAAAGGCTTCCGGCGATGCGGCGGAACAAGGTGGTGGCGATGGCGATAATGATGATGCTGCAGGTTCCCGACGACGCCGCGCACGAAATGGCTTTGCGCCGCTCACTGAGTCCGAGAAGCGCGTCAAGCAGCGCCAACTCGTCAAGCGCTCGTACTACCGCAAGATCGTGAGTTTCTATCATCCCACGATCTTGTTGCTGGTGTGTGGCGATTTGGGAACTCGGTCCACTGACCCTTTCTTACTTTCTAATGCATGCAACTAGGACACGATCAATGAGCTGCGCGAAGTGGCGGAGAAGCTCGAAGACGAGTTCCAGTCCGTTCTCGACGGCCGGAGGAAGTACTCGGCGCAGCACCAGCTGGAGCTCTCGCCATTTGAAGCGCTGCGCGAGAAATACACGCAGCTGGCGATCTCCAAGGACGATCTGCGGCTGGAGAACGAGGCGTTGCGGACATTGGCGGCCGAGCAGTCCAAGGCGCGCACGCGAGTCGGTATTCTGCTGGACGAAGAGCTCCGCGAGCAGGAAGAGGTCGCGCGCATCGCGGAGCTCGGACCGCTGAAAGCAGCAATAGCAGCAGAGCACCCGGGAATCACCGCGAAACCCGAGAATGTGAGCGACCCGGTGAATCCTGTGATCGAGATCGAGCCAATTTCCGAGTCCGAGTGCATGGAGATCGTGAAGGAGGCGTATGCGGAGATCATGGAGTTCAGGGATGCGCAGAACTACGTGACGACAGGGGCGAGCGTGTTCGGCTGGCGCGACCGACGCAGAGTTGAAGGGGAGACGATGAAGTTCTTTTTGGAGAAAACGTTTACGCTCACGGCGGAGCAGGTGGCGACCACGATGTGGGGCATCTTGTCGACTGAGGCCGGCGCGAACCGCATCTACAAGACGGACTTTTCGATCCGATTCCACCTGGTGCAGCGCGTGAACGACAACAACGTCGTGTTCTACCGCACGATCGAGCGTGCGGGTCAGGGTGTGGTCATCAAGTCGCTCGTGCTCGGCTCGCTCGTGCAGATCGACACGGGGTTCATGCTGCTCTTCCGGTCGCTCGATCCGGCGGAGAGACTGGTTAAGACGGCGGCGCCATCCGTACCTCAGTCGCCGTTTGTAGTCGAGAAGCGCGAGATCTGGAGCGAGGTGTTCAGCTGGGGGCTCTACGAGCACGCCGGAGAGAACCAGGAGTACTGTCGGAACTCGTTCGGCGGGTTCGTGCCGAGCTCCAGCGCCACGACGCTCGAGTTCTGGCTCATGCACATCCTGCTGATCGCTGTGCGGTGCGAGAACGAAGCCATCGGTCCAACGTTCGCGCTGCAGTGAGTGAGTGGAGGTTGTACGTGTACAGTATTCGTATCTGTCCTCGATGTCGTCAGCAAGGTTGTGGCAGAAAGCCGAAAGAGCGCAGGGCAGCGTGGCGTTATTTATCGTTGTGCGATTGCTCTTCTTCTTCTTCAGGTTGGTTGCATGGGAATGGATCAAGCGAAAGCTCTCTGTGAAAGAGGCAGCCTCCTGCTTTAGGCGAACGCTGAGTACGCTCCGTCGCACGGAGTGGGCGAGAAGCGGTCTGTCCCGAAAGGTGCCCTTTCCAGCCAGCAGGTTCCCCCTTCACAGCTCGTCCACGTGAACGCGTTCCAAAGGTGGACAGGGAAGTGAAAGGCTGCGTTACCGATTCAAGGGTCAAGATGTCTCGTGGATTTCGTCCTTGTGTCAGCGCGCGCGTGGTCGTCTCGGAGGTCTGTCAGTTGTGCAGACTATTCAGACGGCGGCGACAAATGTCAATGCATTTGCTGCAACTCAAACGAACGATGGCGTTGTCTTCACTTCCGATTTATTGAGAATGCACATCAAGAGTCTCAGCTAAAGAGGTGTACACTTGGCCACGACGAGCCTAGTCTAGAGAAACCCTGCAGACGAAGAAGATCGTACCAGTCCAACGACAGCTTCACAAACAGTGACTCGAACCAGGCTCGATCGTTGTTGTATCTCTGACAGATCGGCCGATCGCCAGACAGCCGTGTTTACATGCGCATGGCGTACACAACGACAATCGAAGACGCGGCGACTGTGATGAACGAGGCTTTCGTGGAAGTCGCACCGACAGCAGCGGCTCCAGAAGCAGCAGGAGCCGAGGTGGTGGTGCTAGAGGTGCTAGAGGTGCTACTGCTGGAGCCCTTGCAGCTCGCGATCGCATCCACCAGCGTGTCCTTCACGTTCATTCCCGCGAGCGTGCAGCTCTCGAGCTTCTTCACGGCCTTGGCGATCACGTCGAGACACTTGGCGTCCGCACAGATCTCGGTCTGGCTGGAGCTGGCGAAGTTGATCTTCTTGCACTCGGCAGCCGAGGAGACGGACAATTGGATCTCTGCGTTCGTGAGCAGCTGCTCTGCGGTGCATTCTGCCGCACTCGCGGAGTCAAAAGAGACGGCGAGCATGGCCGTGATGGCGACGAGGTTGAACATCATCGTGGCGAGCTTCATGATGCTGAGAGCGAGAGAGAGAGTGAGTTTGGATGTGCTGCTTGAGGTAAAATTGAGAATGAAATGCAACCAGAAGCGAGAGCGTGGACGCAGGCAGGAAACCGACGAGACTGAATGACCGGCTTGATTTTTGTTGTCGAAGTCGAAGAGCGGTGCAAGTTCGTGGTCGCACAGGGTGTGCGCGCGTCTGTGGCTCTGCTGGAGATGCAAAATTCACCCACGCGAGTAAGTTTGCAGTGGTGTCGGAAGCCAGACAACTCAAGACCCGATTTCACTCTTGTAATTGGTGTCCCTCCTCCGTGTTTCATGGAACGAGGTGGAGGAGGTTCGTCCACTGGTGCTGATTTGACGCTGCAACAACCAACTTCGCTCCTCCATCGCAACGCAAAATCCACCACTGAAGCTTCGAGTGCGGATGCTTGCGAGGTGCGTACGCGCTCGTTCTTGCAATACGTGCATGCAAGTTGCTTCCATGAAATCGATGAAGCGCAACGATGCAACAACGATGGAGAGCGAAACTTGAAGGTGCTGATTTGGGAGTGAAGGGCTAGAAGTCAGGGAGTGACGGTTGCTTCGATCAATCGATGTCGCTCACATCAGTGTGACGCTGCTGGATCTTGTCGGGGTGTGATGTAGGAAGTCGAACTTCCATCATCAGCAGACCAACTGAGCGGCAGACGCTCGCCTATTTGAGAGCGGTCGGCTCTGTCGACAGCAGTGTAGCGCGGCGGGAGTGGAGAAGGTTCATGCTCGAGCCGCTCAAATCGGCCAGAAGAGTACCATCGAAAACCGTCGCGCTTGTTGTCGCCAAGCTGGAGCCGAGCAGGAGGTGATGTGGAATGCGTAGCTGAAAGCGCGAGTTTTGCTTCGGTGGACACTTTCAGCGAGCAGCTCGACCGACTTTCAGGGAAACTGGACCTGAAGCAGATTGCATTCAGACATCGCTCAGGACGCTGGCAATGAGCTCGCTATGTCCGCCGACGCCTAGCTCGTCGACTCTCTTGCGGTACTGGACAACCTTATCTGCTGTACACATGTTCCTTCAGCTCCTTGCCGCTGTCCACTCATTCAGTTTGGGGTCTTGAAGAGGGAGGGACATTTGTCACCGCTGCGACGAGCTTCCGACGCAAAGAAGCCACGCCAGCAACGTCGCATATTCTGTTGCCGCAGAATAGTCGATGCATCATATGTGTGTGCTCTTGGTGGTGTCCATTCACTCAGCTCACGAACCAGAGTTTTCACATTCGAGGCAACGCTCTGCAGGTGGCTGCAAGAAGCACACTAGACAAGGAAGAGGCTGGCGATTGATTTGGGGGTGGTGGTGCAACTAAGCATGTCAGCATGTCTAATGCTCGTATTGAGAGATAGAGATTGCTGAGCGAAATCCGAGGAGCAGCTGCTCACAGTCTCAACACAGATGAAACCCTGAATGAGTGCGAGCGAGGCTTGCGAATGGACATGCGGTAACCTGCGTGTAATCTTCGCGTCGACGTCGCGACGAATAGACTCGTGATTTCGCTCACTCTCTGCGCCAATGAAAAGCCTGGAAAAGTGAAACCAGCAAATCCTTTGGCATCTTCAACTTTGGAAAAAGCAGGTAGTAGTCCGGATAGCAGATATCCGGACAGCGTGGTAAACTGTTCACAGTTTACCACACACACTCACTCGTCTTGACAGAGTGACTGTTTTTAGCGCATTTTTAGACGAAACTCAGCAGTGGGATGGAGAGTGTTGGAGCACTCCAAATGTTGCAATTTGGTTGCTTTTCGCGTTGTGGTCACCAGCTACAGCTAGCATCGCTCGTTCACTCGGCTCCAACTTCTGCTAGCATTTGCAATCGCTCGCATTGTGAGGGGTGAGTGAGCCAGCTTGTTTGATGTAGGATACTCGTGGAGTTTTCATAGACAGCTCGCTCCCTTCTCCAACCGTTGAGTCGACTTGGAGCAATCCTGGCGATTGTGTGGCCAGCTTTCCATTCATGCCTCCAGAAGTTTTGGGTGTTTCTCATGCGTTCACAGTCGATTCTGCCGCAACACACAACTCATTGAGACAGGCTAATGATGTGCTGTTGTCTCGGGTTCGCCAGCAAGATCTGCGTTTACTCGACTGCTGGGTCCTCTCTAACCGCATTCGGTGCTGTTTTTGCACACAGTTGAGTTGTGCGTAAACCTGCCCATCCTGCTGGAAGAGTCTCATCAAGTTTGCAACCGATCTGATCCTGATTTTATCCTGACTCTGCTGCTGCTTGACTTTCGCAAATTGCTAGTGACAACTCGCAGCAGTTGCAGAGTCTCAGCGATCCTTGTGATCATTTGCCCACTTGTTAGCTGCGAGAGCTCAGTTGTCGTTTCTTCTCGCACGACGTGAACCAGTTCCCAGTCGTCACCAACAGCAGCAGCACGCAATTGGGACTTGTACGAGCTCCTCCTTGTGTCACTCAGCATGCTGGACAACAAGACCCTGCTCGCTGAAGAGGAGAACGATGACGTCGCGCCGGAGATCCTCCATGGCGTGATGCCCAGTCGCCAGCACCTGCCGCGCTTCAGCAGCAAGCGCTCGAGCTCGAGCTTCTCTGTCGTGGACGACCCGTCGCGTGCCAAGAGCCGCTACGAGCATGGCGCGTTGAAACTCACCCAGGACGACATGTCGAGTGCCGATGCGCTGATGGCTGGCGGCGTGAACGCGATGAACGAGACGCTCGCTGCAGTGGTCGAACAAGCACTCGGTGCGCCGCTGCCGAGCATGGAGGTTCGCTTCCGCGACTTGCGCATCACGGCCCACTTGGCGCAGACGTCCTCTGGGAAAACCGAAGTGCCCAACCTGCTGACTCCGCTGAAAAGAGGACTCACGCAGTGCTGCACGAAGCAAAGGATTGTGGACAAGGAGATCCTGAAAGGGATCAGCGGCGTGTTCAAGCCTGGACGCATCACGCTGGTGCTCGGGCAGCCTGGCTCGGGCAAGTCCGCTTTGATGAAGATCCTCAGTGGTCGATTCCCACTCGACAAGACGATCGAGTTCTCTGGTGACATCAAGTACAACGACATTGACCGCGCCGAATTGCTGAGCTGCTTGCCGCGGTTCGTGGGCTACGTCGACCAGAAGGACCAGCACTACGCACGCATGACCGTGCTGGAAACGTTCGAGTTTGCGCACAAGTGTTGCGCCGGGAAAGGTCTCGAGCCCTGGGCGATCCAGGCGCTGAGCAACTGCACCGCTGAGCACCACGACCACGCGCTCAAAGTGATCAGTGCGCACCACACCCACGCGCCGGAGCTCGTCGTGAAGAAACTCGGACTTGACCGCTGCAAGGACACGATCGTCGGTGACGCGATGCTCCGAGGCGTCTCGGGCGGCGAGCGGAAGCGCGTGACCACGGGCGAAATGTCGTTCGGGCTGAAGAAAGTCCACTTGATGGACGAGATCAGCACGGGTCTCGACTCGGCGGCGACGTTCGACATCGTCAACTCGCTCAAGAGTCTCGCGTTCAACTTCAAGACGACGGTCGTGATCTCGCTGCTTCAGCCGTCGCCCGAGGTGTTCGCGCTTTTCGACGACGTGCTCATCCTGAACGACGGTCACATCATGTACCACGGACCCAAGGACGAGGCGCTCCCGTACTTCGAAGACTTTGGCTTCACGTGCCCTCCTCGTCGAGACGTTGCGGACTTCCTGCTCGACTTGGGCACGGACAAGCAGGACGCGTACATCGCACGCGGCGCGCACTCCAAGTCGGTGCCGTACCACCCGGCCGACTATGCCGAGCGGTTCCGCTCCTCGGACATTTTCCAGGAGACGCTGCAGTACTTAGACAAACCGGCGCCGCACACCGACATGATCAGCTCGTCGAGCCACACGCCATTCCGTCAGACTTTCATGGAAGATCTGCAGGTGCTGCTGAAGCGCCAGATGCAATTGACGCTCCGCAACACGGCGTTCCTCGTTGGCCGAGCGATCATGGTGATCGTCATGGGCGTGCTCTACGGCTCGACGTTCTGGCAAATGAGCGACACGAACGCGCAGCTTGTGCTCGGGCTGCTCTTCTCGTGCGCCATGTTCCTCTCCATGGGACAGGCGTCGCAAGTGCCGACGTTCATGGCAGCGCGCTCGGTGTTCTACAAGCAGCGCGGCTCCAACTTCTTCCGCTCGTCCGCGTACGTGCTGGCGTCCTCGGTGACCACGATCCCGTTTGGCATCATGGAGACGCTGCTCTTTGGCTCCGTGGTGTACTGGATGGGCGGCTACGTGGACATGGTGGACCGCTTCCTGGTGTTCCTGGTGACGCTCTTCCTGTGCCAGATGTGGTTCACGAGCTTCTTCTTCCTGCTTTCGTCCATTTCGCCGAACTTGACGATCGCGCAGCCCGCGATGATGGTCTCGATCCTCTTCTTCATGCTCTTCAGCGGCTTCCTCATCTCGAAAGAGAACATCCCCGACTACTTCATCTGGGTCTACTGGATCAATCCGCTCCAGTGGTGCATCCGAGGGCTGAGTGTGAACCAGTACACGGCGTCGCGCTTCGACGTGTGCACGTACAAGGGCACGGACTACTGCTCGCTGTATAACGGGCTGACCGTGGGCAAGTACAGCCTGAGTCTCTTCAACCTCCCGAGCGAGACCATGTGGATCTACTACAGCTGGATCTACTTCATCGCCGGGTACGTCTTCTTGGTGTTCATTGCGTACTTGGCGCTCGAGTACAAGCGCTACGAGAGTCCCGAGAACACGTCGGTCGTGCAAACAGATCTGGAGGACCAGGACATCTACGTCGAGGTGCCAGAGACCCCGAAGCTGAACCAGCGCGCGCCTCCAGAGAACGAGTTCCCACAGGGACGCGCCTCCGGATCAATGGTGTCGGGCTCCACGGTCACGATCCCAATCGAAGGAAACCGTCGCGGAATCATCCCAGTGGCGCTCGCATTCCAGGATCTCTGGTACTCGGTGCCGCTCCCTGGTGGCAACAAAGACGACGAGATCGATCTCTTGAAGGGAGTCTCTGGGTTCGCGCTTCCAGGTACGATGACAGCGCTCATGGGCTCCTCTGGTGCGGGCAAGACGACGCTCATGGACGTCATCGCTGGACGCAAGACTGGTGGGCGAATTCGTGGCCAGATCCTGCTCAATGGCTTCCCCGCTACTGACCTCGCGATCCGAAGATGCACTGGGTACTGCGAGCAGATGGACATCCACTCGGACTCGGCGACAGTTCGTGAAGCCCTCACCTTCTCAGCGATGCTGCGCCAAGATGCGCGCGTCCCAACGTCCGAGAAGCACGCATCGGTCGACGAATGCATTGAGCTGCTCGAGCTGCAGCCGATTGCGGACAAGATCATCCGCGGATCGTCCACGGAGCAAATGAAGCGCGTCACGATCGGCGTTGAGCTGGCGGCATCCCCAAGCATCCTGTTCATGGATGAGCCGACGAGCGGTCTCGACGCCCGGTCGGCAAAGCTCATCATGAACGGCGTGCGCAAGATCGCGCACACTGGCCGCACCGTGATCTGCACGATCCACCAGCCGAGCACCGAAGTGTTCAATCTCTTTGACTCGCTTCTGCTGCTTCAGCGCGGCGGTCGCACCGTGTTCTTCGGCGAGCTTGGCGAAGATTCGTCCAAGCTCATCGACTACTTCCAGTCCGTGCCTGGTGTCAAGCCTATCAGTCCTGGACACAACCCGGCGACGTGGATGCTCGAGTGCATCGGTGCGGGCGTGGGCAACAAGGCGGGAGGCGATGAAAAGCCGCTGGACTACTCCGACTACTTCTCGCAGAGCGACCAGAAGACGTTGCTGGAAGAAGACCTCGACCAGGACGGCGTCTCGCGTCCGTCGCCTTACTTGCCCGAGCTCACGTTCGGCAACAAGCGCGCGTCTCGCGCGACCACGCAGCTGCACATGCTCTGCTCGCGCTTCCTGCTCATGTACTGGCGCACGCCGACGTACAACCTCGTGCGCTTGATGATAAGCGTCGTGCTCGGCGCGATCTTTGGCGTCATCTACCAGGGCACCGACTACTCGACGTTCAGCGGTGCAAACTCGGGCGTTGGTCTAGTGTTTGTGAGCACGATGTTCCTCGGACTCATCGGCTTCAACAGCGTCATGCCGATCGCCGCGGAAGAGCGCACCGCGTTCTACCGCGAGCGCGCGTCGCAGACGTACAATGCTCTCTGGTACTTCATCGCCGGCACGATCGCAGAGATCCCGTATGTGTTTTTGTCGACGCTGCTCTTCTCGATCATCTTGTTTCCGAGCGTGGGCTTCACGGGCTACGAGCGATTCTTCTACTACTGGTTCATCGTCGCGCTCAACGTCTTGCTCCAGGTGTACATTGGCCAGCTGATGGTGTACCTGCTGCCGAGCGTCGAAGTGGCGTCGATCATCGGCGCGCTGCTGAGCTCCATGTACATGCTCTTCGCGGGCTTCAACCCGCCTGCTGGCAACATCCCCTCGGCGTACAAGTGGATCCACTACATCTCACCCCCAACGTACAGCATCTCGATCCTGTCGTCGCTCGTGTTTGCCGAGTGCCCCGACGATCTCGCAGACCGCGCCGAGCACCACTACCTGGGCTGCGAGACGCTCTCGAACACGCCACCGGCGTACGTGAACCTGACGCTCAAGGAGTACATCGAAGGCACGTACTCTATGAAGCACGACAACATCGCGCGCGACACGGTCATCATCGGCGTGCTCATCATCTGCTTCCGCTTCTTGGCGCTGCTCGCGCTGCGCTACGTGAACCACTTGAAGCGCTAAGCCTTAAGACTTGACCTTTCTCTGCAAGAGGTGGTGCGGCGCACACCTCCCCCTGCTTTTCTATCCATCACATTGGAGTGACGCGCTCACTCGCAGTCAGTCAGGTGCTTGCACGTGCGAACATTCATGGACTCATTGCATGAACCTCATAATACAAATGCATCTCCCCACTCACCCACTGTTGAAGCAGCCAGCACTGAACACTCCTTTCTCCTCTATCCTCAGCATGCGAAAAGCTCTTCGTCTCTGTTGAAACCTCTCGATGGCTTGTCGCCAAATGCACTTGAGCTAGCAAACCTCCATGATGTTCCAAGTCTTGAGCACACATCGCAAGGGGTTAGTCAGCACCTAGTGACGAAGTCAAGGCGCATTGAACAAATCCAAAAGTTGAAACAAGAGAGAGAGAGTACATTTGTAAGACTCATTCAGATGGCATCGGGTGGAAACTCTTCTAATACCTCGCTCGTCCCATGCATGCTCTTCCGTCTACTTGCACACATCGTCCCATCCATCGTCTGCTGATAATAAATAAGGTTAATAAAGATCTTTCTGGGCTCACTCACTGCATCCACACGTGATTCAGTGCATCCTGCAACCATAATAAACGACACAGACAAGATGAGCGACCATATTCCATGCACAAGTGCGAGCTTGATAACTTGCTTGTTGTGTATGTACCTTTGCGGTGAGGCGCTTGCGCGGGTTGAGCACGAGGATCCGCTGCACGAGGTCCTTCGCCTCGGGGCTCACGTCCCGCCAGTACTTGGACGGGAACGTCAGTCGGTAGAGCGACGTGATCTTCTGGTTCGGTCGCAGGTGGGTCGATGCAGCAAACGGCAGCTACAGGTACACAAAACAGAGAGCAAGAATAAGAACAGCGAGCCTCAGAGATCCCGTCTTCCATGCGGCACAACACAGGGGGATCTTTGTCAACGCACCCGTCCGCAGAGCAGCAAATAGAGCAGCACACCGAACGCCCACATATCCACGCCCGAGGTGTATGGGTGGTGCATCAGAATCTCCGGCGCGAGGTACCCGCCCGTGCCGAGGAACGACGTCGTGGTCGCGTTCTCGCCCGCCATGAACTTGGCGAAGCCAAAGTCAATGATCTTCACCGTGAGCACCTCGTCGCCATACTCATCGCGTTCTTCTTCGCCATTGGGACCCACAGCGAGCAGCATGTTCTCCGGCTTGAGGTCGCGGTGCACAACACCCAGCGAGTGCATGTACTGCATCGCCGAGAGCACGGCGCGCGCGACTTGGACGGCTTCACGTTCCGAAAAACGTCCTTTCTCCACGATCGCGTCAAAGAGCTCGCCGCCGTCGAGCAGCTCCATGATCAGGACCAGGTACGCGTCATTCTCAAAAGCCTCCTCTAGCTTGGCGATGTTCGGGTGGTTCACGCGCTTGAGCACGTCGACCTCGCGGCGCAGCTGGAACGCGATGTCGTGGCGCTTCTGCGACGAGTACGAGAGTCGCCGCTTGTCGATCACTTTGCACGCAAACACGGCGCCGTCGACTCGGCGCTCGCACCGGTAGCACGTGGACGTCGTGCCCGTGCCCAGCACTTCCTGCAGCGAGTACGCGTCCGGCAGCAGGCTGCGGAACGAGTTCATCGATCCACGGCGCGTGATCGCGCTTGGGCGTGTCGGGGTCGAGCCTGGGAGGTACGCTTGGGTGTGGTGAGCTGCTGCTGGCAGTGACGTCGAGAGCAGCGACTGCTGTTGTTGCATGTGCTGGTGGTGATGACGCGGCGGACCAGCGTTGCGGCTCCACTGCTGCGTGGGGTGGAACGCGAGCCCGGCGCTCGCCATGACCATGTCGAGGATCTCGTCGTCCTGCGGCTGCGGGTCGCCGCCGCTGCCACCGCCTCCACTGCAGCTCTGCGAGCCCACGAAGGAGTTCTCGGACATGGTCGTCGAGTACGACGACGACGCCGACGACGACGCGATCATCCGCGCAGACGTGGACACCGAAGCCCCGCTCTTGCGGGAGCTGCGCGGCGGTCCGTAGTGGAAGTCCATCGAGCTCGGCACCAGCGGCGCAAGCTGCTGCTGCTGGTACTGGTGCTTGGTGAGTTGCTGCATCTGCAGCTCCAGCTGGCGCAGCTGGCGGCTCCGGCGCGCGTTCAGCGATGTGGCGCTATCACTTGCGCCACCGCTGCTTCTGCTGCTGGTGCGACCCTTGGACGGCGGCTCCACCGAGCGATACCGCGCAGACGCAGACGAAGCATACTTGGCGTCTCCATTGTCGTCGCTGCCCATGAAGCAGCGCTTCACCAGTGCGGCACCCATACTCGCGTCGCTTCAAATCGGATTGTGTTGCTAAAAATAAAACGCACGATTGTCTTGCGCTTGCTTGCTTGCTGTTCGCACACACTTGTTTGTTTCTGGACAGGTAGTTGCTTGTCAGCGTGTGGCTGCACTGGCGTGTGTGCGTGGGTGTCTGGACGCAGGTGAGACTGCGTGGTGGTGGTGTGTGTGTGTGGGGTCTTGCGCTGCTTTCGAATCGGCAAGCGGCAGAGAGAGCAGGTTGTTGCGTGCTGTCTTGCTGCGATACGAATGCTGTTGTGTCTGCCGCGCCTTTGTTGATGGCAACAGCACGCCTCGCTTGTTTATTTGCGCGCTTGTTGGCTTTTGCTGGCAGCTTGTGTGTGTGTGTGCTGGGTCTTCTTGCAGGCAAAGCACAAACAGGCAGCAGGGAGAGGGAATCGCGGTTTGTATGGATGTTTGTATGGGAAGGATTCGCTCCAGTCAGACACGCAATTGGACGCTCAGTTGCTTCCTTCGCTTCAGTATCGGGCAAACAATAGGGCTGAGCAGACAGCTCATCACTCACTCGCTCCTGCTTTGCACAAACACACGACAGGCTCAAGAGCAACCGCAGCCCCAACAACACACTATGCCACTCCATTGGCTGAAATGAGGATCTGCAAGGCTTTGGTTGGACGAAAAGCCAAATCCTGATTATTAGGTTTTCTTTCGAGCCACCTCACTCCTTCTGACACAAAAAGACAGCAAAAGAGCCTCAAGTTATTCCCACACACGCCTCCTCTGACACAAACAGCCTCAAACAAATCGGGACTTGTCGCGAGTTGGAGTCAACGTGATCGAGCGAGAAAGAAAAAAAAAAGAGAGAACGACGCGATCGGCAGGACTGTGCTTTTGCCAGAACAAACTTGGCAAAGCTGCAATGTGACGGAAGTTTGGCGCTGTGATGAGCTCCGTTTTCTGAAGCGTGCTGCTTCATGACAGCCAACACGGGGTTGCTTGGGTTTGCTTGGGCATTCGGTGCTCCATAGCACTCGCTGTTGACTTTTTCAAATTTCTATCAACCAGCTTTCTCTCCCGCCACTTTGATGCCTGCATTGCAGCGTTTCTAGCACTAAAGGTGTCAGGTGAGTTGATATTTGTTGATAAGTCGCAGTGTCTTCGTCCGAGGTGGTTGAGATTGCCAAACAGCCCACTGCCTGCAGAAACCGACGATCTACGTGCTTTCTCGCAATGAGCTGCTCCTCGCAGCTGGAGGTCTCGTCGACGGTTGAGACCTTTCTGTCCTATTCGATGAAATCCGTCATAATGTGCTCTGCATTTTGCACCAACAGAGATTGTGTCGTCGCCAGTCAGTGTCGCGCGAAGGTAGGGTGTCCGCGTTCTCGAGAATCAGCAGCAAGCAAGAATGCCAGCTTCTTGCTGTTGCTTGTTGGAAGAGGAGACCAGAAGGATCGCTTCGGCTTCAAGCGCCTGCCTGATTGATGAGATCAAGGTGCCGTTGACTATTCCCTCGAAGCACTGTCAGTCGTTGGGTTCTCGCTGGGATACTCGATTCCCATGTCAGTTTTGCTTGCTGACTGCCTAAAATGCAAGCGCCAGCGAAGCCGAGAACGAATTCGCCAGCGTAGCTCCTCCGGGTTTCCAGCAACTTTCATGGCATTGATCTCCCCGAATACACCTCTGTCGCCTAGACACACTACTTCTCGCTTCGACGCTTCGACGACGCTGTCTCCGGACGCTTGGAGCTGCTGCTCTTGAACCCAGACGACGACGACGACGACGAGCGCGATGATTTCTTCGCGGTCTTGGGTCGACTCGAGCCAGATCCCCCTCCACTCACACCGCCTCCACTTGCCGCGGCTTTCTTCCTGCTCGCAGCTGGCGCACACCCATCGCCTTCGTCGTCCGAGACGTACACAAAGAACGGGTTGCGCGCGAGCTCCATCTCTTCTGCAAGCGCGATCTCGTCCTCTTCGACACCGTCGTCCAGATCTGGAGACACGTATTTCTTGCGACTCTTTCCCTCCGAGGACGTCTCGGGTCGTTTGAGCCCACTCGCCGATGGTGGACGTTGGCGCGGACGCAGCGTGTTGCCTGCCAGCTCCAGTTTGTCGAGCGTGTAGTCTGATGGAGAACCTGCGAAACGACAAACCACACCTTTCGCGACAAGAGTCGATACACTCGGACACTTTCAAAGGAGTCCGCGACGCGACAAGGACTCTCCCAACCTCCTCCTCCAACTCATCAGGTTCTGCTTTGAAACGCTACCTTTTGATCACATTTAATAACAGGAGGTCGACTGCTTGTCACGCTGTCACAGGATATCAGGGAAGAAGTGTATTACAGAACAAAGGTTTCCTCCGCAGTGTCATATCTGTGCACATTGATTCCTGTCTCGTTGTGGTACATTGCTCAGATCGTCTTGGACCCGACGTGTGTTTCACATTTCCAACAGCGACTCTGTGCCACAATTCTACTTCCCCTCAAATTTGCTTACTACATACCGGAGAGGTGGAATCATGCGACCAAAAACAGACTCTAAAGTCGTCAAAGCCGTCAAGTTCTGACGTGAAATAATGCACTTGGATGTTGGCAAAAGTCCCTCATTTTGTCTTGCACTGAAACAAATAGCGACCAGTGATCTGCACAATCAAAGGCTGCACCTCCAATCAATAACAATAACGAACGACCAGTGATCCGCGAAAAGCCAAAAGCGCTCCATTCGCATCGCATTGCTGGCAACAAGCAAGCTGCACGCCCTCGATTGACGCCGCGCTCTCCATCCCCACAGACACGCAGACACAGACACACACAGAGATCAATCATGGGTGCGTCCAAGAAGAAAGCCAAGTTCATCGCCAAGGGTCACCTGACGCAGAAGCTCAAGCAGCGCAATGAGAAGAAGAAGTTCCAAGCCATGAAGGATAAGAAGAAGAACCGCTTCGAGCGCAACAGCGACGCGCCGACCAAGAAGAAGAAAGTGAACGAAGCCGCGATCGCGATGCACGGCGCGGTCGGCGCGGGCAAGAAGGAGGACCCGGACATGATGGACGACATGGACGTCGACGACTTCCTCAACGCCGACTTCCTCGACTCGGACGACAACGCGTCCGACTTTGGCGGCGATCAGGACGACGGTGACGACAACGATGACGGCGAGAAGGACGACGACGACATGGGGGACGACGGCAGCAGCAGCGAAGAAGAGGACGAGGACGCGCTCGACCCGCGCTACATGACGGCGTTCCCAGCATTCGGTGGCGATGACGACGACGATGAAGAGAAGGACGAAGGCGGCGATGACAAGGACGACGAGGACAACGAAGAAGGCATGGAGGTCGATGCCGCGGCGGAAGACGCGCCGAGCGTCGGCCGCACGACGCTGAGCATGGAGATGCTGGTCAAGGCTGAGAAGGAGGCGTTCGAGAAGTCGTCGATCAACGCCTTGCGCCGCATGATGAAGATCTTCAGCGACGCGTGCCGATCCAGCGACGCCGCGGACGTGAACAAGGAGGGCGAGATCATGTACGAGATCCAGAGCAGCACGGTGTACAACCGCCTGATGCTCAACGTGTTCCGCAAGACCCACGTGGCGTTCACGCGTCTCGTGGTTCAGTCATCTGGCGCCGCTGACGACGACAACGACGACGAGCAGAGCGCGTCCAGAGTCAAGGTGGACGAGAAGAAATGGAAGAAGCACGCGCTGCTGATCCGCCGCTTCTTCAGCTGCGCGTGCTACTTGCTGGAGCAGACCACAGGGCAGGACGTGCAGCTCTTTGTGCTGCGCGAGCTGGCGAACTACATGCCGCTCGTGGTGCCGTGTCCCAAGACTGCGCGTCGCCTGCTCAAGGCGCTGCTCAAGCTCTGGGCCAAGTCGCTCAAGAACAACGTGTGCATGCTCGCGTTCGTGCGCATCCGCGACCTCGCGCTGCAGATGCCGTTCCCGTTCCTCGAGCTCGCGCTCAAGGGGATCTACATCACGTACATGCGCAACACCAAGTTCACAAACGAAGCCACGCTGCCGCACCACGTGCTCATGGGCAACTGCGTGGTTGAGCTCTACGGGTTGGACCTGTCGAGCTCGTACCAGCACGCGTTCATCTACATCCGCCAGCTGGCGATCGCGATCCGCAAGACCATCACGTCGCCGAGCCCCGAGACGTTCAAGGGCGTGCTCAACTGGCAGTTCTTCAACCAGCTGCGCGTGTGGACGGCCGTGATCTGCGCGTACCCGGAGGAGAACCAGCTCAAGCCGCTCGTGTACCCGCTCTCGCAGCTGCTGTTCGCGCTCGTGCGCCTCAGCTCCACGATCCGGTACGCGCCGCTGCGCTTCCAGTGCGTGAAGCTACTGCAGCAGATCGCGTTCGCGACCAACTCGTTTGTGCCCACGAGCCCCGTGCTGCTCGAAGTGCTCAGCATGCCGCCGTTCAACACGTCGTACCGCGGCGGGAAGAACAAGGTCACGAAGGAGACCAAGGGTCGTCTCGAGCTCGACCTGGACATGTGCGTGAAGCTCGCCAAGTCCAACATCGAGAGCAAGCGCGTGCACGACCTCGTGATCTCCAAGCTCTTTGAGCTGCTGCAGCGCGAGTGCGACGTGTACAAGTTCCACGTGGGCTTCCCGGAGTTCGCCGTGCCGCTCATCCTGACGCTCAACAAGTTTGTCGCGGCGTGCAAGATCCCCAAGTGGTCGTCGCTGGCTCGCGGCATCACCGAGAGCCTGAAGAAGCGCTCGGACTGGATCCGCGTCAAGCGCAACGCGCTCGACATCGCGCCAAAGGACATTGAGCAGCTCGACGCGTTCCTCAAGAGCGAGCGCGAGAACGCCGTGAAGCAGGCGTTCGCCTCAGACGTCCAAGAGCTCCAGAAGAAGATCGCGACGAGTTCGGACGCCACCGTCCAGAGCGACGTCCACGGCTCGGACGACAGTGAAGAGAGCGAGGATGATGGCGAAGAGGAGGGGAAGAAGCCAGTGGCGGCGCCGATCGGCAAGAAGAAGCAGCGCCGACTGAACGCGATCGCCGGTCGCACGGGCAACGAGACCACGGACGACGAGACGTTCGCCAAGGTGAAGAAGATGTCCCTGCAGGAGTTCAAGAAGTCGGTCGCCGAGGTCGACGAGGAGGACCAGGTCGAGGACTTTGCGTTCTCTGACGACGAGTAAGCAAGAGATCCCAGAGACACTGGTGTGTGGTTGGCTTTGACGTGCAGGCAGCCAGATAGAGACGCATCATCAACTAGCTGGGTGGAGATAGAGTATTTTCGATAAGGACATTAAATGGATCACTTTTTGCATCTTGTTTTGCACTGTTTGTATGGTGTTGCTGGCGTTTATAAAGTACGTGCTACTAACGTGAGCGGCATGGGCTAGCCGCCGCTTTCTCTCAGTAGAGACTCGCCTTCTTCATGATGCGCAGGAACTCCTCCTCGTTGATCTCGCCGTCGCCGTCGCGATCCGCCTCGTCGATCATCTCCTGGAGCTCCTCGTCCGTCATGTTCTCGCCAAGCTCCTTGGCCACGCGCTTGAGGTTGCGGAACGAGATCTTGCCGGTCTCGTCGTCGTCAAAGAGGCGGAACGCCTTGAGGATCTCTTCGCGCGAGTCCTTCTCGCTCATCTTGGATGTCATCATCTCGAGGAACTCGGTGAAGTCGATCGTGCCTGAGCCGTCCTTGTCGATGTCCGAGATCATCTTCTTGATCTCCTCCTTCTTGGGCTCGAAGCCCAGCGCGCGCATCGCGACCTTGAGCTCCTTCGCGTCGATCGTGCCGGAACCGTCGGTGTCGAAGAGGTCGAACGCCTCGCGGATCTCCTGCTTCTGCTCCTCCGTCAGCTCGAGCTTCTTGTTCTTGCTCGCGTTGCCCTTGGTCTTGGCGCCTCCCCGGGACGCGTATGCAGACGACATGGTGTGTGTGTGTTGGTGGATGGATGGAGGTGCTAAAGAGACCGAGCGTTCGCGAATGAGCTTGTGCAGGATCGCGCTTGCTCTTGCTCTTCGATCGCTTTTGATGCTGCGTCTGCTCGAGTTGCTGCCTATTCAAAAGGTTGCAGATGGAAAGAGAGGGGAAGAGGAGGAGCGACAGGTTGAGCTAATTGTGGACTTTTTCGAGCACAGCTGCCCGAAAGGGAACCATCAATTCCAGCTTTCGAGAGAGCGAATGGATGGATGAGCATTTTGGCTCAATACTTCCTAGAGTGCGAGTCTTTTCCGAACTCGAGCCATAACGACGCATACATGAGCGGTTGAAAGTGGTAGAAAACAGAGCTAGTTTATCCTCAATGTGGATGACTTCGCTGACTAATGTTACAGGATCGGATAAGCAATAGCTCCATTTTGTTTTACTGCATTCTCCTCAACTGAGAAAAAGCACAAAAACGACCCTTCAAAGAGGAATTTTGGACTGACTTTGGAATTCGACACGGAATCTTGCAGCCAAATTCCATTTCTTTGTTCTGAGCTGACTGGAACCAGAATGAATTCAATGCTGCTCACGACTCGCTCGCTGCTCTCTTTGAGCCCTGAAGCTCAGAATCGATGAGAGATACATCTTCCTTTGCTGACAGTCAGCACCAAGAGCTGTGTGTGTGAGTGTGCATTGCCGCATCAAGAACAGTCACTACCGAGCTGCGCACGAAGCTGGAGCACGCACTGAGAACGCATCCGATGACGGCGCAAATCCGATTCTGGATGCTGGTGCATGACAATAGCAATGTGAGTGGTGGTGTGTGGAACACGAGCGACACGGTTCCATTATGGAAGGAACGAGCAAAGATACTTTTTTCAAAGTATGCAGTTCGCCACATGGCATTGCTGCGACGAGCACCACGAATGCCTCGCGAGCGACCGAGTATGCGAATGAAGAGAGGTTCGACAGCAGCGAAGACCCAGTTCTTAGACTCCTTCACTGCGGCTGAAGTTTCGCATGCAGTTTCGGAGGTCCCAAGAGCTTCGCTGCTTTTTTGGAAGCTGAAATGGCCAGTGCTGAACGAATGAATGAGCGAGAATCGGAATGTGAGGACGAAGAGAGGCTGTTTTCAGCCAATCACGTCGCTCTTTCAGCCCAAACCCGCTCTCACTTGCTCCTACTGACTCGGATTTGAGCACATCCTTCCCTGGTTTAGCACTGCGAAAGCGCGTCTTAGCAGTCTCCAAGTGCGGAAAACGCACAGCTGCACGCTTAAAAAGGGGTGGTGCTGCTCGCACACCTACCCGCTACACACAGTAACCCACCACTCCCAAAAAACACAAAACAATCGAGTCGGTAGGCAT
>JAASFO010001010.1:0-10431 GCA_023333815.1 Globisporangium recalcitrans
GCTCAAGTGGGAGCTTCTGCTGGTCTCGGTGCGTCTGCGGGTGTGGGAGCTTCTACTGGCGTCGGTGCGTCTGCCGGACTCGGAGCCGTGGGTGATGCTAAAGATGGAGCTACTACCAGCAAGTCGCTCGATGGTAGCGCGAAGGTGTCGGGGAGTGCCGCAAGCAAGCCAAGCGACGAAAGCGAGAAGAGTGCGTCGAAGCCAGTCGCTGAGACTGCTGCACCTGCTCCTGCTTCCTCTCCAGCCCAAATAACCGCCACAGTCTCCACCTCGGACTCCAGCGGAACCACGACGGTCTCGAAGAGCAGTGACAGTGGCAACGTTGACGTGTCAATCGAGAGCAAGGACGGTGTGGTGACCACGTCGGTCCCTGCCACCACCACCACCACCATCTCAGCCAGTGCTCCAACCGGCGGTGCGAAGCAGTCGTCCAAGTACGGTCGCAGAAACCTGCGCTCGAACTAAGTGCTGTAGTTCACGGCGAGCGCCTCTACGCGATTGCACCTCGTTTCATGTCTGTGCACGATATTTGTTGCGTCAATTGATTGTTCTTTGCGCAAAAGCAAATACTACAATGTCGTGGCTCTGAAACTATTGTGTTTGCTTCACATTTTCTACACATCGGGACTCGAGAGGTTGAGTATTTGGCTTCGGTAAATGGTTTGGTACTCACTAAATAACCGAGAACCCGACTTGTCAGCCATTTTCAAGGTTCGGAGTCAGTTCGTCGCCATCGATTTGTGGCAGAGCACTTCCCTCGACTATTGTGCAGTCCCGCGTTCACTTTCTACAGTGCTAACTGCGACCGTTGACCACTGACTAACGAGTGATGAAGCCTCTCCCAGACAAAAGCAGTTGGTTCACATCCTCCGCTAGTTTCACCACAAGCAGACAGTCATCTGGTCGATCTCGCGACTCGTTTCTTCATGTGTCCTCGAGACTAACGATCTCTGGCCAAGCCATCGAACCTCGCGGGGTCGCCGCTCTCAGAAGTCTCATTCCCGAAGAGTCATTCATCAAGCCAAGCCTCCCTTCCCCCTCTCGCACCCCTGGCGAGCGTGAGCGTGGCGCCAACCCTGAAGTGAGCGTCGGAATCAACCTCGGACTGAGCGTTGGTGCGAACCCGAATGCGGTCGCGGCTGCAAGTGTCGACGGCAACACGAACCCAGCCCCAATCACTAACACTCGGGTGTCTGTGGATGCGGACGCAACGCCAAACGCCAGCGCTGGTGGCAACGGGAATACGAATGCGCCTCTGAACGCCAACGCTGAAGCCACTGTGACGGCGACCGCGAACGCCAACGTGAACCGAAATGTCAACACTGTCACCAACACCAATGTGAATGGAAACGCCAAGGTGACCGCTCAAGCCAACACCAGTAAACGCAGCCTGCGTGCGTAAGTCAAGGTGCCGATGTAGTATGCTCGCTGGAGTGCGATTGCTTGTTGCTTGTGCAGTGGAAGTATCGTGATGTTGGAAAGCATTGAGTTTCAATCTGAATTTCTATCCAGAGCCCAACAATGTCGTCTCACCCGAGATCAGCCAGTGTGGACCGTATCAAAGGTTCACTAAAGCACCCAGCTAGGGCTTATTAGGACCATTGACACGCGCTGACGTAGGTGCCTGCGGAACTGCCAACAGCATTCTCAGAGCAGGCAGGCTGCTCCATATGCTGCCACTCCACTTTTATTGCACAAGGTTTCTTCAGCATACCTGTCCAGTCTGTTAGCCACATTAGACGAGTTTCCAAGAAGTACACATCCGCCCTCAATAGAGCGCCCTCACTCTCTTTTTCCTTCTCTTCAGCACAACAGAGGCCAGTATTGAGGCGCTGAGCACAAACCACAATCATCGTCTGTGTGAGTGAAACGAAGAGATCCATTCATTCGCCTCACGTCCGCTGCACTCCTCCATCTGGCTGTCTGTCTGTCTATCAGCAGCCTCTCTCCATACAGCAGAGCCCACGCGCACGAGACATCCGCTTGCGCTCATCGGCCACTGCATCACGCTCACGCTCACGCTCACACCCGCCTGCTGCTCTCAGCCCCAGCGCCGCCTTCTAGACGCGCTCATTCAGCAAGCCAGCAGCGCCATCCATTGCGTTAGACGTGCGGTCGAAACGGCGTGGGGTCGTACTCTGCAAGAAACGGCTCAAGAGACGGCTCAAGAGAGAGAGAGAGAGAGAGTACTAGAGACAGCTGCTGAGCGCGTGATCGAATCGGCAGCATGATGGTCATGACTCCGCAGGCGAGCGTCAAGCTCGCGACGCCCGCTGGACTCATTACGGCGGCGAACGGCGCGGCAGTACAGAAGCTCCCAGCAGCGCAAGGTGCGATGTTCAACGCCAAGTCGGCGGTGGCGCTGGTCAACGAGCGCCGCATTGAGTTTGTGCGCGCGCGCAACGTGCGCGTGATCGGCAAGATCGACGAAGCGACCGGCAAAGTGGTCGGCAGTGCGACTTCGTCGGCAGTAGCGAAGAAGCGCGTGCTGGTCGAGAGCGAAGACATTGAGCGCTTGCTGGGGTGGAAGCACTCGAAGAAGATCGGCCCCGGATTCGCGAACCTCGGCAACACGTGCTACCTCAACTCGGTGCTCCAGTGCCTCTCGTACACGCCAAGCTTCGTGCAGTACCTTCTCGAGAAGGACGTGTTTGCGTCCTTCGCTGGCGGTAGCAGCGCCAACAGCAGCAGCAAGTTCACGAGCAAGCACAGCCAGAGCAACAACAGCCAGAGCATCAACAAAGGCTCGAATGGGTTTTGTGGCGTGCGCGTGATGTGCCGGTTACTGCAAAACATCCACGGCAACGGTGGTGGCGGGAACGGCAACGGCCGCGTGCTGCAGCCCAAGGAGTTCGTGATGAACATTCGCCACGTGTCCAAGAGCTTCCGCATCGGCCGCCAGGAGGACTCGCACGAGTTCTTCCGCCTGCTGCTCGACTCGATGCAGCGCTCGTGTCTGCGCAAGGCGAACATCAAGCTGGAGACCCACCCGGCGGCCGCCACGACGCTCGTGAACCGCACGTTCAGCGGCAAGTTGAAGAACTCGCTCAAGTGCGTCAAGTGCAACTACGTCTCAGAGCGCTTCGACGACTTCCTCGACCTCTCGCTCGAGATCAACAACGGCATCAAGAGCGTGAAAGGCGCGCTCAAGCACTTCACGGCAGTCGAGACGCTGGACGACAGCAACGCGTGGAAGTGCACGAGCTGCAAGAAGCTCAACCGCGCGGAGAAAGGCATGACGATCGAGACGTGTCCGAACGTGCTCGTGATCCAGCTCAAGCGCTTCGACATGATGTACGGCAAGATCAAGAAGCACATCGAGTTCGGCACGTCGCTCGACATCTCCGCGGGGATGAGCAAGACGAGCGAGGACCGCAAGCGCGGCAGGTGCAAGTACGATCTCCACGCGGTGCTCGTGCACGCGGGGTATTCGACTGACTGTGGCCACTACTACGCGTTTGTGAAAGGCTCGTCGGGTCAGTGGTACGAGATGAACGACGAGAGCGTGCGGTGGGTGAGCCTCGACACGGTGCTGCAGCAGAAGGCGTACATGCTCTTCTACTCGCGCGTGCTCCCGGTGTCCGAGCGACCACAGCCGAAGGCAAAGTCTGTAGCAGTAGAGGAACCAAAGGCTGTCGCGAAGCCCGGCGCCGAAGAGATCCCAGTCAAGGTGGCGACGGTCGCAGCAAACGGAGTGGTGATTGGACCAAAGGCGAAGGAGCTCGACATGAGCGGATTCCTTGCGAGTCTGAAAACCAACATTGACGGCGTCAGGGAGGCTGAGAGTGGAGACAAGCCAAGCAGCGCTGCTGGTGTGTCGGATAGAATGGAGCCTGAGACCAAGGTCGCGGTCACTAGAAAGCAAGTCATTGTGACCTTCAACGTCGCGAAGCGAAGACCAGTAGTGACATTAGCAGCGACCACCTCATCATCAGCAGCGGTGAAGCGCTCGCTTGTGCCAACTTTCGGTGGACACATTGGCAAGTTCTACAGACACCGAGCTGCGGCATGGAGACCTTGCGCTGCGCTTCAGATGTCGCGCGAAGTGGCAGAGGTGACGGAAGTCGTCGTTGCCAAGAAAGCAAGCTCGGAGGAGTCCTCGCCTGCGTCCTCAAAGCCCGCAGCAGCAACAGCACCGACTGCCGACCCAAAGCCGCTCAAGGTCACGAAGATCCACTTTGACCCGCGCCAGATGAAGAACATCGGTGTGAAGAGCGCCGCGCTGTTCGGCAAGTCCGTGGACAAGTGGGGCGAGACGAACGGCTGGGAAGACGAGCAACCCGAGGACGGCTCGACTAATGGCACTGACGCAGTAGCAGCAGTAGCAGCTGGACCAACAGACCTGGAGCGAGAGCTCGCTGCCAAGCACGACCGTGTGATGAGTAAGTTGAAGAACGAGGACTGGAAGCACCGCAACGCCGGTCGCCAGGACTACTGGGACGAGACATTAGACGCCGGCAAGGTCAAGAAGCTCAAGAAGCGCAAGGAGTTTGTGCCGAACCAGGGCTCGTCCAACAAGTTCCAGATGAAGCTGCAGCACAAGAAGCAGCGGTTCCAGTGAGAAAGAGCGTCGGAGGACGAGCTAGTTAGACGAGAAGGAAGAATATGAAACCCAGGTGTGTGAGCCTCCGGAAGACTGCGAGCAGCAGGAGCTACGAGACGACAAAAGAGTACCCACCCCCACATAGATAATCACAAGAGTTGTATATACCAAAGCACCATCCCGATGGACAAACAAACCGCATTGCGCTCCTGGGTCTGGCTGACTGAGTGAGAGTGATGGCGAAGCCCTACTTTGATTCCTACGAGCTCGACAGTCTCCACGAAGACTCGGCGTTGCTCATCGAGCGACTGTGGCGCGGCTACAAGGCGCGCGCGTACGTGTACAGTCTGCGCGAACAGAAGCGGCGGATCATCGTGGTCGGCGAGCTCGAGTCACATGAAAACGCAGTCGAAGTCGTCAACTACCAGAAGAAGGAGGTGTTCCGCCGCATGCACCCGAAGACCGTGAGCGATTTCGAGATTTCGTACAACGAGCTCGACAAGTGGCGCCAGTTTGAGACCCGGGAAGTGCACGAAGACGTCAAACTCGAGCCCGAGGCGCGCCAGGAAGCGCTCGAAGCGATCCTGGGAAAGGAGACCAAGCTGCTGCAGACGATCGGCCGCCTCAAGCTCACGGCGACCGACTCGAACCGCAAGCAGCGCGTCGAGTCCATGCTGCAGTTCATGGCGCGGTCGAAGCAGTGGCAGATGGGCGACGGCAGCGTGAAGGAGGTGCACACGTCGTTCACGATCCGCGCCAAGGAGCTCATGGATCTGTACCACGGTCTGAAGATGCCGCTCGCGTCGGTGGACGAGCGCCTCGACATGCTGCTGCATGTGAAGTGGACGGCGAAAGAGTTCGAGTGTCCGCTGACAAAGGAAATCATTGAGTTCATCGACCGAGAAGCCGATGTGCTCAACCGCGGTCGCAAGGAGAGGAGTCTCGAGGGACTTCGCAAGCGCCTGGGGAATCTGTTTCTCCAGTTCATCGAGAACCCCGAGTTCAACCCCGAGTCTGCGGCGCTCAAGCAGGCGTCCATAGCGAGGTGATAGGTTGGGAGCGGCTTGCATTAGCGGCGAGTAAGCTCATTTGAAGGCGAATGCGATGTCCACACGCATCTGAGGTTTGCGAGTCCAAGCGCGCCATCAAGACGTAGCTTGTAGCGTGCTCGTTCAGTAACTTGCATGCTACATATTGCTGTACTATTTCAGTACAACTGGATGAACTCCAAATCAGAATAGGGACATTTTGTTATCTACGAGAAATACTCCAGTTCGTTTTGGTTGAGCACTCTGTTAGATTCGGTAGTCAAGAAACTAGAATAATCTGATAGAAAGCGCTATTTGAAAGATGATCAAGCCGATTTGAAGCGAGCAAGCGTGCAACAAAAGAACGACAGTCTCATCTTCGTGCACCATCACTCTTGCTGCATCAACAACCTTCAGACGACCTTTCCTGCAGGTCGCTTGAAGAAAGCTGTCCCTTCCTGCAACCTCACACAAAGAAACAGACACACACATTTCAGATCGCACCTTCACAAGCGAAGAAGAAGAAGCGGTCATGGTGCGTGCTGTGAAGTGAATGCGGCCGAGATAGCGCATGTGCCACGCCTCTCGCAGACTGTGTCTGTGTGTGTGTGTGTGAGAGAGAATGAGGGCGAGGGCGTGCGTCACCAACACTGACGCTGTATCTGTCTGTGTGCCTTTCGTTGTTTGCAATACTGATGAGAGCAGCCAGGATACGAGACCGAGGAGACGATCAAGCGCATCAAGAGCCACAAGGGCGTGCAGGCGGTGCTGATCGTGAACCAGGAGGGCGTGCCGATCTACTCGTCGACGAGCGACGAGGAGTTCGCGATGGACCACGCGGCGCTCATCTCGCAGCTCGCGGCGATGGCCAAGTCCACGATCCGCACGCTCGACCCGACGAACGACATGACGTTCCTGCGCATCCGCTCCAAGAAGCACGAGATCATGATCGCCCCAGGTGCGTTTTGCGTTTTGCGCACCAACGCTTGTGCTGTTGTTGCTGATGCTGTAGAGTACATGAGCTGGTGGTATGTGTGGGTTGTGTTGCTGATGTGGTGGTGGTGGCGTCTGTATTTAGACAAAGAGTACGCGCTGATCGTGATCCAGAACCCGAACCCAGGCACTGAGCACGAGGCAGCAGAAGCCAGCTAGCTAACTAGTGTGAGGAAGCGTTGCACAGGATACGTACGGTGCTGCATTTTTAATTGATAAACGAGCGGATGGTGTGGTAGGAACCACTTTGAACGAATCAGACGAATCAGACGAATCAAGCGAGACAAGAATGGTCACTGTGCTTCGCTTCTCTGTCGCTCGCGTTTGCGAAAGATGGCGCAGTGCACAGAGCGCACACACCTCTCCATCTCTCCACAAGTTCACAATGAGGAACACGACGAAAGTGATGCGTTGTGCCAACTTCAATCGACCTCTCGCACAGCTTTGCACACTACCATGCACAACCAAACAACTCCACACCCGTTCTCTAACCCGGTGTATCAGCATCAAGAACCAGCTAGCTGTGCACTTCAAATAGCAAACCCGAGCCATCGCCTGTTCGCACGGAGAAACGACTGCTTGAAGATCAAAGAAACGTGAGCGAGCGAGCTGCACAGCTCATTTCGCCATCGATCGTCTCTCCATCCATCCATCCATCCATCCATCCATCCACAGCCAGCACCAGGACAAGCGTCACCAGCAGCAGCCCACCGCCCATGACGCGCTCGTCCCTCAAGAAGCACGACAGCGCGGTGGAGTCCCGCGCGCTCAAAGCGCGGCGCGACCGCGTGACCACGCAGGTGCGCAAAGACAAGCGGCGCCTGGCCGTGCAGACCAAGCGGCGCCGCCTCATGTCCTCGGACGAGGTGCCGCTCACGGGACGCGACATCACCGAGCTCGTGCAGATCCTCTCGGACACGAGCTCCGCGTCCATCGACTCGCACCAGGAGCGCTTCGACGTGCTGCGCGAGGTGCGCGTCATGCTCTCCACGCACGAGCACGACTACGACGCCGTCGAGAAGATCATCGAGTCCGGGGTACGCTTTATTGTAACATGGAGTTTGTTTGCTTTAGTGCGGCGAAACGTTGCCAACTGTAGCACGCGTGTGTGAGCGTGTGTATGAGTGTGTGGCTACTAAAATGTGCTTCCCTCTATGTTTTGTGCGTGTACAGATCGTGCCGATCATGGTCAACTTGCTCAACTCGGCGTCACCTCTCGCGAGCGCGACGCGCACGGGCGGCGAGGTGTACCGCGAGATCCTCTGGTGCCTCACGAACATCGCGAGCGGTCAGTACGAGCACACGAAGCTCGTGCTCCCCGCAGTGCCGCGCCTGCTGCAGTTCCTCGAAGGCTCGAACCACACGCTGGCGGAGCACGCTGCGTGGGTGCTCGGCAACATCGCGGCCGACTGCGAAGAGTTCCGCCAGCAGCTGATCGCGAACGGCGCGGTCGTGCCGCTGGTCAAGCAGCTGGCGAACCCGGCGGCCGAGAAGGAGCTTGCGAAGAACTGCGCGTGGTCGCTCTCGAACATTGCGCGCGGCCACGAGACGTCGGCCAAGGCGTTCATTGACGCGGGTATCATCCCCGCGCTCTCTGCGGGACTTCAGCTGCAGGCGAATGGTAGTGCGCACGCGTTCACGGAGGAGATCGTGATCGAAGTCGCGTGGCTGCTCAGTTTCCTCACGGCGCGCGAAGAGCAGTACCTGAAGCTGCTGCTCGAGAGCGGACTCGTGAAGCTGCTGCTGCCGTACTTCACGACGGCGAACGAGTTGCTGCTCACGCCGCTGCTGCGCGTGTTTGGCAACATTTGCTGCGGCTCGGTCGACCACCACACGGACGAGTGGCAGATGCCCCACGTGCACGCGTTGCTGAGCGCCGAGTCGCCATTTCTACCGAAATTGCACGAGTTCCTGCAGCCGAACGTCGCGGCGAGCCACGCGCACTTGGCGAGCGAGAGCGCGTGGGTGCTCTCGAACCTCGCGGCGCTGGACGCGAAAGTGGTGGAGGTGCTGCTTCACGCGCAGTTCCTGCCGCTTTTGGCCACGCAGTTCCACGACGGGAGCTTTGAAGTGCGCCGCGAAGTCGCGTTCGCGCTCACCAACATCGCGCTGACCAGCCACGCGCACTTGGAGCAGGTGCTTGCACTTGATGTGCTGAAGGGGTTCCTGCAGTACCTGAACGCCACCGATGTCGCGATTGTCGGCAATTCGCTGCGCTTTATCGAGAACGTGCTCCGTGTCGCGCCGCGCGGTGTGCACGTCGTGGAAGTGAACGAAGGCATCGACGCGCTCGAGAGCGTGCAGTTCCAGTCGGGCGAAGAGCACTTGTCCAAGTGGGCGGCCGCGCTCGTGAACGAGTTTTACGGCGAGAACTACGGGATCAACTCGCCACCGAGCGCCGCGGCCGTGGGTGGCTTCGTGCCGAACCTGTCGGTGCTGCAGCCGCCGGCGGGAGGGTTCTCGCTCGACGCCGCGTCATCGCCACAGCACCAGCAGCAGCCAGGAGGACGCGGTCGAGGCGTGCACATGACCACGCCGGCATGGAAAAAGTAAGGAAAAGGTTCCCCATGCATAGCCCTGTTTGAGAAACAAACACAAACAAGCAAACAAGCACAAAGCGCATGCACACACAAACACACACACAAACAATATATGCTAACGTTATGTTACTCTTCCATTTAGATCATATGTACCCTCTACTTCCACTCGCGCATACACAGACACATCGTCTCACTCGACTCTTTTTTACTCGTTGATTTGCAGCTTGTGGTGCACATACGACGGGGACTCAGTCGGCAGCTTCTCGCCCATGCAGTTGATCACGAGGATCGCCTCGTAGCCTCTGCAGAGCAGCGCGCCGAGCGTCGCCGCAAGCACTGCGAGCAGCGCCAGACAGCCGCGCTCGGTGTCCTTCTCGACGGCAAAGAACACCGCCGCGTAGATCGCGTAGTTGAGCGCGTTCACGATGAACAGCACGCGGTTCGCCTGCACGAAGCGGATCCTGCTCACGCACGTGCCGCAGCCGAGCAGCAGCGAGCCGCCCAGGAACGCGATCTGCAGCAGCATGAACGCGATGAAGGCGGGCGTGGGCTGCGTCATCGTGCCGAAGAACGGGTTGGTGGACAGCGACATCATGAGCACGCTCTCGACGATCACGAGCGCGTTGAAGAAGAAGATCGCGGTCTTGTGGCGCCACGAGTCCACCAGCAAGCCATCCGTCTCCATTGTGCTATGCGTGCGTGCTTGTTTGTCGTGGAAGTCTTGGTGGAGACTGCGCAAGTCTGGAAATGTGGTCGTCGGAGAGAGAGAGGTGGCTGTTGCTTTGTGTGCGTGTGGAGGAGAATAAAAACACGTGCGAATGGAGATTGGTCCTCGCAGCAGCTGGGTTGCTGCTGGCTATTTCTACCTTTCTCGCTGACTGACATGGCCATGATCCAGTTGGTGACACCTACAGTACAAGTCGAGTTTCAAATTGTGCGGGACTGTGATGATCTGGGAGACAGGGTGAACAAAAGCACACCACAATATGCATGTAGCGGACAAAACAACAGCCGACTTGAGAGAAAGCGAGCTCGATTTGCAAAAGCGTGATTTCCTAAGCTGAGGCAGCCTTATGTGAATTCTTATTGGTGAAGCGCCTTGGGATTAGCTGGTGGCTTCCCTTCACTGCATGTAGAACGGGAAGTCGGAGTAGCCCTTGGCGCCGAGCGCCGAGTTGTAGTAGACGTCAAAGTCGGCGTCTGGGTTCAGCGGCCAGTCGTTCTGGAAGCGCTCGGCCAAGTCCGGGTTCGAGATGTACGCGCGACCGAAGCAGACGAGGTCCGCCGCACCACTGCGCAAGACGCCCTCCGCAGTCTCACGAGTGTA
>JAASFO010001011.1:0-10420 GCA_023333815.1 Globisporangium recalcitrans
CATCAACACCACCAGCAGCAGCAGCTTCAGCGACTGGTTCTTCGACCTCGTCTACTTCCAAGTCAAGCGGCTGGTCTGGGATCTCGATCAGCGCGTTCACCTTCCTCTGCGTGCTCGCGTTGGGCTTAGCGGTGATCGCCGCGACCAAACTTAACCGCAAGAAAACTCAGCCTCGGGTCGACAGAGATTGCGGTGACGTCTACTACCGCACTCCAGGCTTCAACGGCGACAGCATGTCCTTCGAAGCGCGGGCTGTAGCTGTGGCTCCAGCGTCTATTGCGGTTCATTCGCACGTAATCGGCGAAGTCCCCGACCAAACGTACGAAGTGCTCGTAATTGGCGTCGACGCGAGCAACGAGCACCAGCAGCAACCACAGCGGCAACAATCGACCGTGGAGGCTGCGCCGGTCACAACCACGCGAACTCCCTTGCAGTCCGATAACTGGCAATGAACAGCGCATACACTAACAGAAGCACTACTAAATCAAGCGAGCTTCTTTCTTACTGTAGCTCAAAGGAAGGGGCGGTGCTCTCCCTTCCCCAAACCGACCGCGTCTCCGCACATCAAAGCCCAGAAACGAACGGTAGCGACCCTTCTAGCTGATGCAGGACACGCAAGATGGTGCCAGCGGGTACTGAGAGAGCAACACTGCGGTGATGCGAAGATGCCGGTCAGTTTTTCTAGCCGTACGACATCGGACTCGATGCGATCTCAGCATAGGCGCACAGATCGCTGTACATCCGCAATCAACGCACAGCGCCGATCTCCACCCACTAGAACTAGCCAAGGAGAAAACTACTGTAGTCAGCCAAGTACTTCGATGCGCAACTATGAGAGTTTGGAAGCACGTAAGAAGATGTTCAACCTGCGGCAGTTGAGCAAATGCTCACAACGCGCATTGAAACATTTGTGTGACTGCAAGGAGAAGGATACTGGTATTGAGTGATGGCTGTGGAGTTGGAGGAACATACATTCGTGTAGGCTAGATAAAGAAGATTGGACTGTGTGCGTAGGCTTCGACTGCAGTTGTATCGAATAGGAAGAGATGCTGAGCCCGACAGGGTGCCAAAGCCGCTGCTGGGTTGAAGTCCGAACAGTCCAGATCCACTGTAGAGATTGCGGTGCAGTAGTTCGTGGAGGAGGTTGGCGCTCAGTCAAGCCATCTCGCTCGTTGCTTATGAGTGTGCTGTTGGACCATTGTCCATTGAGCGAAACTGGATGACGATGGTCATTCCTGTGAGTGACTTCCAGAGTGACGGTTCCTCGGCGTCAACAGCTCGCCTCTCTCACTGATTGCTCCCTCAAACCCCTTCAAACACCATACCCTTTGTAAATCGCCATTTGCATTTAGACCGAAGCTGGGTCTCGTCTGTTTTCAGAAACCCCCCTTCGAAAAGAAACGAGCGTTTCGAGTCAGAATGTACCCACTCAGACAACAAACATTCCGGTTCAGATCCACCAGCAGCTACACCGTTTTTTCACGCATCATCAATCACCACCACATGCTCTCTCTTCAGTTGGTCTTACCCACACACACACACCGACCTACCGTAGTTCACCAAATGCTGTGGTTGCCTTCCTCATTCGCAAAGTTACTTCAAGCCCCACAAGCCCCTCTTCGAGACAACCAGCAACCGCGAGCATGATCTCTCCAGCCCAAGCCTCGCCAACCCCCACTAACCAAGCTGCCATCGCCCCGCACGTTCTCATCATCGGAGGCGGCATCGGCGGTCTCTGCCTCGCGCAGGGGCTCAAGAAGCACGGCATCCCGTTCACGATCTTTGAGCGTGATTCGTCGCCAACAGCCCGCACCCAGGGCTACCGCTTGCGGATCACCCACGAAGGCTTCTCGGCTCTGGAGTCGAACTTGTCGCCCTCGATCCTGGAGCTCTTTCGCACAACCGCTGCGGAATTTACGCCTGGCTTCGCGTTCCTCGACCCCAAGACCGCTGAAGTAGCGAAGCCGAGTCCAGGTCAGGGTCCTCCAGCTTCTTCTCCACCGTCGACTGGGAGTTCTGAAGCCACTCCAAGCAGCCGCTCGGAAAGCAGCAGCACGGAGCTGCCGTCGTGGGCGCCGCCGCGTGCAAGCCGCGACCCGAGCCGCGTGTTCACTGCCGACCGCCTCGTGCTGCGCTCGGTGCTGCTCACTGACCTGAGTGACAAGGAGCTCCAGTACGGCATGGCGTTCAAGGAGTACCAAGTGCTCCCAGATGGTCGAGTCCGTGTTTCTTTCGAGAACGGCAGCCAGGCAGAAGGCTCGGTGCTCGTCGGTGTCGACGGCACCTACTCGCGCGTGCGGAAGCAGTACCTCGCGCGCGCCACGCAGCTGCTCGACACGGACGGACGCGCGATCTACGGCAAGACGCTGCTCACGCCCGAGATCGCGGCCATCTTTCCAGCACCGGCACTCTTGAGCACGACGCTGATCACGAGCAAGGACCCGCACATGTCGCTCTTCGTCGAGCCCATTCGATTCACTCAGGGCAACCCGAAGGACTTCGCAGACCACATGCCGAGCGTCCAGGACTACATCTACTGGGTGCTGATCAGCCGCTCTCGTCACTTTCTCCAGAAAAGGCAAGAGGAGGAGGAGGAGGAGGAGCTGCGAGCCGACGAGGAACTCTACGCGCTGAGTCCCCAGCAAGTTGCCGAACTTTCTCTCGAAGTAACCGAGGGCTGGCACCCGAGCATCCGAGCGCTCTTTGGACTCCAGGAGCGCGACCTTTGCTCATTCGTCAGCATCTCGACCATGTCGCCCGAGATCGAGCACTGGGAGCCCTCGCAGGTGACGGTCATGGGTGACGCAATCCACGCGATGACCCCCGCGGGAATCGGCGCGAACGTCGCGCTGCAGGACGCCGGCGTGCTGCTCCAGTGCTTTCTCGAAAATGGTGTGAATGTGGATGCCATTGCAGCCTACGAAGCGCAGATGCGCGTGTACGCTCGCGCAGCCATCGTCAACTGCACTGGCACGGGGAAAATGATGTACGGCCAGCCCGAGTTCGAAGACATGAAGCCACTCAACTGATCCCAGACCCTGAACAATCTCTATCGAGTCTTTGGTCAGGACTACTGTGCATCTCATGTGGTTCGCTTAGGTGCACACTTTAGGTAGTGTTAGCACAATAAACACCGTAAGATACTTGAAGTAGTTGTTGTTCATTTGGTTTGATGACTCGCAAAACCTTAGTGAGCCAGGTCTCCTCCTCTGTGTCTAGCTCTCTACAGCTGTGTCTTATACCGCTCACCCACCCACACACACACGCACACACACACACATGATCTAACAACCTCCACCACATTTCCACTCCTCACTTAAGGCAGCGCCGGCACCGAGTACGTCTTCTTGAACGCGATCGGATGCGCCTCGAGCGCGTGGTCGATGTTGGCGAAGCGGTGGCCGAAGCGCGCGTACCACGTGACCGTCCGCCGCAGTCCGTCCTGCCACGTCACTTTCTCCTCCCAGCCGAGCGCGCGCAGCTTGGTCGCGTCGATCGTGTACCGAAAGTCGTTGAACGGCCGGTCGCTCACGTACGAGATCCGACTCCGACTGTCGGCGCTGTTGATGTCCGTACTTGCTACATCCTTCGCCTCCGATTTCATGATCGCGAGCAGGTCCAGCGCGACCTGGTGGTTCGAGACCTCGTTCGTGCCGCCGATGTTGTACACGTGGCCGATCTCACCCCTGTGCAGGATCACGTCGAAGGCCGCCACGACGTCCGAGATGTAGAGGTAGTTGCGCGTGTGCGTGCCGTCGCCGTGGATCGTCACCGGCCGGTCGCGCGCGAGCTGGTTGATGAACTTGGGGATGAGCTTCTCCGGGTACTGGTGCGGCCCGTACACGTTGTTGCTGCGCGTGATGACGGTCGGCAGCTTGAACGACCGCTGGTACGCCTTGACGAGGAACTCGGCGCCGGCCTTGGACGCCGCGTACGGGTTCGTCGGCTCCAGCACGTGGCTCTCGGCCATCGCGAGCGTCTCCGCCGCCCCCTCGCCGTACACCTCGTCCGTGCTCACGTGGATGAACTTGCAGATCTTGCCGTGGATGCGCGCCGCCTCCAGCAGCACGTGCGTGCCCAGGATGTTGGTCTTGCTAAACTCGATCGAGTTCCCGAACGAGTTGTCCACGTGCGACTGCGCCGCGAAGTGCAGGATCGTGTCGATCTGCTCGGTCTGCAGCACGTACTCGACCAGGTCGGCGCTGATGATGCTGCCCTTGATGAACTTGTAGTTGCGCGGCAGGTGGGCTCTGTCATGAGGGTCGTGCTGGTCCCACTCGCAGAAGCTGCCGCGGAGCCGCGTGCCCACGACGTCGTCCTCTGCGTCGTCTTCATCACTGCCACCTCCTCGTACGGCTCCGTCCGCAGCAGCACCTCTAGCAGACACACCACTGGAATCGCCACCAGAGTCTACTGAAGACGCTGCCGGTCGCGAGATGGCGGTGTGCACGTTGCGCACGCAGGAGCAGTAGTCGAGCGAGTCGAGGTTCACGATGTAGTACTGCGGGTAGCGCTTGACGAGGTGCGTGACCACGTGCGAGCCGATGAAGCCCGCGCCGCCGGTCACGAGCACGCGCTTCTCGTAGCGAGGTGGGTCTTCTACTGTTGGTGGTGGTGCTGCTGTAGTAGTAGTAGCTGTTGCGAGTGAGCTCTTGGAGCTGCTCGTCACCTCTGCCATCTCGCCTGTGCAAGCCAAATGGGATCACGGAATGACATTGGAGCTGCGTCTCGACTGCGTGTTTGGCGCAGCCTTGCCTTTGATGAATGGATGCGTCCGCTGTTGTCAAACCGGCCGATTGGATGAGTGTGCAAGCGCTTGCCACGTCATGCTTGATCGCTTGGCGCCTTGAAGGGAACATGATCGAGCGATCATGTTGGAGAGCAACATCACCCGTTTTCGTCCATGAAACAGGACATTCAGTCCGCTTTTCATTGGCTATAAACATGCGTGGTGTGATACTCAACCAATCATTTGTCTTCCCGCCGAAAGTAGATCTGGATTTGTTTTGGGGTCATGAAAAGCGCAACAACAACAACAAAAAGCACACACGAACGCAGACATGAGCGAAAAGCTCTTTGAGGGGCTCTGCATCTGCACCACGGGGCTCGAAGTGCACGTCAAGGTGAGCAGCACGACCCCATTGCACACACAGTGCATAGCGAAGTACCACACTTGTAGCTTACTGTGGATCTAACGATCGCTGTGTGTGTGTGGAGAACATAGGAGCAAATCCGCAAGATCGTGCTCGCGTGCGGCGGCGCCTTCGATGACGACCTGGCGCTGGACACGACGACTCACCTGATCGCAGACACCGTGGGCTCGCAGAAGCATCGGGTGCGTTATCAGTGTGCTCTCGTGATTCTGTGATGGCGGCGATCTGTCATTAACGCGTACGCCATCTTCTCTGTAGGCGGCTGAGGCGCACAATTTGCAGATCGCGGCGCCGAAATGGATCTTTGAGAGCTTCCGAGCGCACGCGCTGCTGGACATTGCGTCCTACCGATTGCGGACACTAGAAGGGCTGGTGGTCTGCACGACGGGGCTCGCAGCGCAGTCGCGCGACCAGGTGGAGCGCATGGCGATCTTGCACGGCGCGCACTACGATCCCAATCTAGAAGTGGGCTACACGAGCGTGCTCATCGCACAGCGACCTGGCGGCGCAAAGTACGAAGCGTGCGTGGACCATGGCACCCCGGTTGTGCACATCTCGTGGCTGCACGCGTGCATCGAGAACCAGACGCTGCTTGACGAGTCCGAGTTCTCGCTCGAGAAAATCCTTCGCCCCAGCCGCCTGTTCTCACAATTGCAAGACGAAATGAACCAGGTGGTGACTGCGCTGCCACAACTGCTGAGGAGATACAGAAGACAGGAGCAGCAAGATGATCCTGCAGGCTCAGATAATGGTGCCGATAGCGATGATGGGATCGAGTGGATGGAGCTCTTCGACAGCTGCATCTTCCATTTGGTCGGGTTCCCAGCGAAAATGGAGACTTCGCTGCAGCAGCTCATCCGCACAAGCATGGGCACGATCTATTACGAGCTAAGCACTGCGCACGTGACCCATGTGCTCGTGAGTCCGTCGCTGCGGGATCTGAACGCGCTCGCGAAGCTGGAAGAGCAGGTGGCGATGGAGAATGCGGAGAACCACGTCCAGTTCGTGTCGGCAAAGTGGCTTTTCGACAGCATCAAGTGCCTGCGCATTGAACCGGAAGAGCTGTATCCAGTGGAGATTGACGCCGAGCATGAGCTTCCCCAGCCACCACCACTAACGACTCTCACCTCAGCCTCAGCACCAGCATACCCAGGTCCGTTGGATACGACGGTGGATGCCTCTTGCGACCAGCTCCCAGGCATGGACGACGACAATGGCAACCTCTCCCAAGATGCGTACTACGCAGCTCATCAGGGAGAACCTGACGCAGCAACTGCTGACAATGGAGGACATGGACAGAGCGAAAGAGACGCGAGGCTGTTCAGTGACTGCGCATTTCTGCTTCTCTGTCGCGACCCGGACGACCGCCACCTGATGAAGCCCATGATCAAGCAGATCCAGAGACAGAGCGGTGCGCAAGCAATCGCACTCAACTTTCACGACCTGGCGCACTTGGACGTGAGCCAGTTCTCGTTCATCACGCACATCGTGATCTGCAACGGCGTGGCCGTGGGCGCCGAGGTCGCGATGCAGATCGAGCAGCAGCTCTCGAGTCTCAAAGAGCTCAGTCGTGATTCTGACAATGGCGATCATCACGGCCAGGGAAGGAAGCGGAAGCACCGCAGACAGGTCACGTTTGTGTCGGACCTCTGGGTCAACTGCTGTCTCGAGGCGCAGGTGAAGCTCTCGCACCAGGCGCACGAGCTCTTCTCGCTCACAGTGCACCAGACGCGCTCGCTGTTCTCGCACCCGCTGCCGCTCGCGTGCTTTGCCAAAGTGCGCGCGAGCACGTCCGTGTACGTGGGTGTGGACCGCGTTGTGGTCATGGAGCTGCTCCGGCTCGCCGGCGCACAGGCGACGAGCAAGATGAGCAAGCGCAACACGCACCTGATCTGCCTCAAGCCCATCGGCATGAAGTACGAGAAGGCCAAGGAGTGGGGGCTCGCGATCGTCACGGCGCGCTGGCTCATCCAGAGCATGATGCAGGGCACGCTGCTGGACGCGCAGGCTGAAGAGTTCCAAGTGAAAGACGATGCTGCTGCCGCTGATGATGAACGCGATGGCGACGGTGAAGCGGATATGACGGAGAGAGACCCTGGCGAGTGATACTGGAAATGCAACACCAACACCGCAAACGCACATGGAAAGCAAAGTTTCTCTTCTTGTTTATCTATTCAAGACACTATGGGGAAATCCACAAACGGCTCAGTCAGCCAGCTGGATCGACCAGGAAGTGAGACTGACCATTCACCCCCCTCCCTCCCTACTTACTCTCTTTTGGTCTTCACTCACGAGAAGAACTTGCCAACGACGCCGCGCACGCTGGCGTCGCTCGACTCGTTCGGCAGCGTCACGCGCAGCAGCGGGTCGGCTTCCATCTCGCGCTCGATCGCGAAGCGCGCGTTGTCGTTGCGTGCCCACGCTCGTCGCGCCACGCCGTTGTTGACGTCCCAGCCGAGCATCGAGCCGGCTTTGACGCCGGAAGCCTTGGAGCCGTCCAGCACCATGCCAAAGCCGCCGTTCATCACCTCGCCCCAGCCCACGCCGCCGCCGTTGTGGATCGCGACCCACGTGGCTCCGCGCGCAGCGTCGCCGATGACGTTGTGGATCGCCATGTCGGCGCAGAACGCCGAGCCGTCGTACACGTTCGAGGTCTCGCGGAACGGCGAGTCCGTGCCGCTCACGTCGTGGTGGTCGCGACTCAGGATGATCGGCTGCGAGATCTCGCCGCGCGCGATCGCGTCGTTGAACGCCTGCGCGATCTTCTGGCGACCCTCGCGGTCGGCGTACAGGATGCGCGCCTGCGAGCCCACGACCAACTCGTTCTCCTCGGCCGACTCGATCCAGCGGATGTTGTCGCGCAGCTGGTCGGCGACGCGAGGCGGCGCCTGCTCCAGCAGCTCCTTCAGCACGCGGCCAGCGATCTCGTCGGTCTTGCGCAGATCCGACGCCAGTCCGGACGAGCAGACCCAGCGGAACGGACCAAAGCCCAGCGAGAAGATGTCGCCCATGATGTCCTGCACGTACGACGGGTACTTGAACGGACTCGCGGCGTTCTCGGCATCCTGCAGGATGTTGGCGCCGGCGCGCTTCGACTCAAGCAAAAACGAGTTGCCGTAGTCCCAGAAGCGCATGCCCTGAGCAGTCAGGCGGTTCACGGCGTTCACGTGGCGGCGCAGACTCTCCTGCACGAGCGACTTGAACTGCTCCGGGTCCTTGATCATCAGGTCCTGGGACTCTTCGAACGTGAGCTGCACAGGGTAGTAGCCGCCGTTGTACGGGTTGTGCAGCGACGTCTGGTCCGAGCCGAGCTCGACGAGCAGCTCGCCCTTCTCGGCTTCTTCCGCGAGTCGCTCCCAGAGCGTGACGACGTTGCCGTGGTACGCGATGCTCACGGCTTTCTTCTCCTCGCGAGCGCGGCGAATGCGCGCGATGCAGGCGTCCAGGTCCGCCGCGACCTCGTCCACCCAGCCCTGTTCGTGGCGCTTCTTGACCGCGGACTCGTCGATCTCAGCCGTGACCGAGATCGCGCCGGAGATCACGCCAGCCTTTGGCTGCGCGCCGCTCATGCCGCCCAGCCCGGACGAGACGTACACGACGCCGCTCATGCTCTGCTTCTGCAGGTACTTGCGGCAGGCGTTGAGCACCGTGATGGTCGTGCCGTGGACGATGCCCTGTGGTCCAATGTAGCAGTAGCTGCCGGCGGTCATCTGGCCGTACTGCGAGTTGCCCATCGCGTAGACCTTGTCGTACATCTCGCGCGTCGAGTAGTTGGGGATCATCATGCCGTTCGTGATGATCACCCGCGGCGCCTCGGGCTTGCTCGGGAAGAGCCCCATCGGGTGGCCAGAGTACATGATGAGCGTCTGGTCGTCCGTCATTTGCGACAGGTAGTGCATCACGAGGTGGTACTGTGCCCAGTTCTGGAACACGCTGCCGTTGCCGCCGTAGGTCACCAGGTGGTTCGGGAATTGCGCCACGCGACGATCCAGGTTGTTCTGTCATAGCAAGCGATAGCGAGACAGTTAGATAACGACAACAATGCATGCGAGTGTGGAAACAGAGCGCACAGGAGCAAGGCTCAAAGCGAGAGGTGACTGCGTTGCGTACCATGATCATGAGCATCACGGCGGCCGCCTGCTTGCACTTGACTGGGTACGCCTCAATCGGGTACGCCTTCATCTCATACGCCACCGGACGGAAGCTATTCAGTAGACAGTACATATGCATACACACACACACACACAATCGCATTAGAAGCCAAGTCGACAACGATGAATAACTCGATACACACAGGGAGGAAACACATTCAACAAGAAGACGCACCGGTGCATGTAGATGTGGCCCTCTTCCTTGAGCTCCTGCGCGAACTCGGACGCGAGCACATCGTGCTGGTGCGCGGGAAAGTAGCGCAGCGCATTCTGCACCGCGAGCACGAGCTCGTCCTGCGTGAGGTCGACGAGGCGGCGCGGCGCGTTCGGGATGCTCTTGTCCGGGTGCTGGCCAGGGTGCGCCGGCAGCACCGCCGGGATGCCGTTGCGCAGGCTGCTGAGGTCCACTTGAGTCTGCTGCTGCGCCATTGTGAAGATGGAGGATGTGGTGGTGAGTCGCTCTGGCTTGTGTGCTCTTGGAGGCAAATTGCGGAATGATCATGTGCGAGAGATCAAAGCGTCTTTTCCATTTTGGATGGATGCATTTTCCGTGATGTTTTGTTTTGATGAGTTGATGAAAGGAAGGACACGGAACGGTTTTTCAAATGAACAAGAGAGGAAAAGAAGAGCAGCATTTCGGTTTTCAACTATAGATGGGAGACAGCTTTTCGACATTTGAATGATCGAAGTTTGAATGAAATGTACGGCTTGAATGGGCGAGGGAAGAGTGCGAGATGGAGATGGTCATCGAGACTGGAAATGATGGGATTAGTGAAGTGATTAGACTGGTCGGCATTGTGAGACCTTGAAGTTCTTCTCCCTACATTAGTACTTTTGCACAATCAAAGCAGGCGCATGCACCTATATCTGCGAATGAGTCGAAGCCCTAAACTAATGGTTACAGAAGATGGTTTGAAGGTACGGTTACTCGTAACCGAGTGTCCTCCTCTCAATCTCACAACCAAATCGAAGAAATCGATTGACAAGCAAGACGGATGCAATGAGCAGCTCCAAGAGCTCACTCGCAACAGCTACTACTACAGCAGCAGCAGCACCACCACCACCACCAACAGTAGAAGACCCACCTCGCTACGAGAAGCGCGTGCTCGTGACCGG
>JAASFO010001012.1:0-10408 GCA_023333815.1 Globisporangium recalcitrans
CGGTGCCGTGATCGAAGGTGACGCTGAGTCCGGTGAATCCGGTGAATCCGGTGAGTCCGGTGAGTCCGCTGTTGCAGGTGTGTCTGTGTCTGTGTCGACGTCGTCGGTGGGCGTGGAAGCGAGCGAGGAGAGCGAGACTGTATTGCCTTCTGTTCTCGGTAGCAGTCTTGGCGACGACGAGTTCGAGAGAATGTTAGATGCGACTCCTGCTGGTGCTGTGCCTGATGAGTCGGATTTTGATTTTGATGCTGCCATCGAGAATCCGAGTGATTGTGTAAGTGGGCTTCCAAGACCGACCGAGGTGCAAGAGAAATCGGTGCTGCATTTGGCTGAAGAAGTCGATGAGCTTCTCGGTGGCCAAATAGAAGATACACCGGGGAAGACGTGCACGTTGGACGAAGTCGATTTCGAGATAGAGACGCTGTTTTCTCCAACGTCTGCACAAGCCCAAGCGCAAGCACGAACAGATTCTTCGAGGTGTTCCGACTGAGCTCGGAAACAAAATCAACAGCGTGAAAGAGAATAGATGAACTGCTCTGAGCGAGTTTGTTGGGAATGGAGAGCACTTCATTGAATTTGCTGCATACTCACAAGCGCAATGACATTGAAGAGAGAGTTTTCTATACTTCGAGATGCGATTTGGGGAATGTAGAGATTTGCGGCACTTGAAGTTGGGACAAAAAAAACACTTTTTGGACGAGTCAGTTGGTGAAGCATCAATGAGATTGAGTGCTTCAGAATGGCAACTATCAGACTTGCTGCGTGCAGTAAAGTGACATGGGCGACCGACAGCAGAGCGTCAGCAACGCGCTTCGAACTCGGCGTACAGTAGCAAAGTTCAGAAGTGTCAACGTCAGAGCTGATCGTAAAGGAGCGAGTGACTCGCTCATGGTCACCTATTCGGCGGAATTGACAGCCAAGACAATGTCCTTGTTCGTCCAGATCCTGTCGACTCTGTGAGCTGAGCTTTCATCTCGCTGGAAGGAACAGGCTGGACGCTGCTAACAACAACAACAATGCGCAAATAATACTAAACAGAACCCAGGAGTTGTTTACAAGTCTGTCGCTCGAAAGAGCGAAATGCACTCGCACTCGCACCGGCATTGGAGGTGATGGGCAGTCATAAACGAGCCACGGTTGAGACCGCGCTTTTGTCAGTGTTGCACCAACCTCCGAGAGATGAGCTCTCGCCTTCGGAGAAAAGGCACGGAAAGCGACTCGCGAACGAACCCCAGCCAAGACAAACCACGAAGGAGTGTTTTCCTGTGTGTGTGAGCAGTGTCCGCGTGCTGCTGGGCTGGAGATGTCGCGTTGGAGACACACTGGTGTGACTGAACAGGACTCCCTCTCACCAGCCAGGAGGTTCGAGCCATCCAAACAGCGGTTTGGCTAAGGACGCTGGAGCTGATGGGAGGGAAATAGAAGAGCGTGACGTTTGCTGTGTCAGTTTTTTCAAAGTGAGTAATGACCCCACTTCAAGCTCGCAGCGAAAGCCCTCTCATAATGAATCGAATGCAAGCCGATACATTTGCTGAGTAAAGCTCCCAAAAATCGACATTGCAGTTCCATAAAATCCCACTCTGATGCGGAGAAAGAGCTGTTCAGGCGAGAGGAGCGAACGCTGCGGGAAACGAGGGGAGCGGGAGTTGGATTGCTTCGGCAGTCTCCTCTCTTCGTCTCGCAATCACCTTCCAATCTCACCCAGCTGGTGCTCCAATCCCCACACCCAGAATCGAGCGACGCGAGACGGAGGTTCCTCATTCTTCAATCCGCCCCGTGTTTCCCACTCAAGTCGAATAGCTTTCAGAGCGAAAAGATGAACACCAACTTCGCCCTTCTCGCGCTCGCCGCTTTCGTGGCCTCCGCTGCCGCCCAAACCGAGCCGAACTGCGCGTCCACTGAGCTGACCAAGTTGGCTCCGATCGCCAAGGCTACCTCTGCCTGGCAGACGTGCAAGCCCCTCGCGCTGGGATTCACGCTCATCCCTATCAGCGGCGAGCCTACTGCGGAACAGTGGGCTGCTATCTGCGCTGCTCCATCGTGCTCTGCGACCGCCGTCGAGATCCGTGCGATCACCACTCTCGGTGACTGCAAGATCGTCAACACTGCTACTGGCAAGAGTTTCAACGCGTTCCGTTTCGGCCGTGACTATGACACTCTGTGCGCTCCTTACACCCCAGCACCGACTCCAGCTCCTACCACGGTTGCTCCAACTCCAGCCCCTACCACGGTTGGTCCAACTCCAGCTCCAACTACGACTGCTCCGACCCCGGCTCCAACCACCCCAGAGCCGACGCTCCCACGGCCATCGTGCTAAGCACCCTACGCGTCTATTCGTCCAGTAGCTTCCCGCTGCCAAACCCTGCTCGCTGCTGCGAATACCAACAAGTCCTCAAACTTCCCGAGTCTCCGTCGCTCACTGATTGTGTACTCGCATCTTTTCGATGAATGAAGTCGTTCTGTTTTTCTCATTCGTGCACGCGTTTTTGTTGCTCTTTTATTTGTCGGGATGGATTTATGTGTGGATCTCCCTGAACTCGACTTCGTCGACGGAGATCTTCGCGGTTCACTTCACGATCCTCACAACTGACTGTGAAGTATCGTGGCGACTGTGGTGCATCGTTGCGGACGGTTCACATGTAAATGGTGAGGATCCGACGGCGGGACAAGTGAACAAGTTGGCTGGCAAAAACCTCACTGCCAGTAGCTCTTCGCCGTATGCGGGTCATTTGGATGAGAAGAAACGCAAGACAAGACAAAGGAGACCACACGTAACCGGCACGGTCGTGTGATGGACTCTTGACTTCACGCTTGGCAACCGCGTCGACGGCGACATCTCTTGGCGCCGATGTTCTTAAGCCAGTATCGGAGTTCATCGAAAAGGCGAAACCACAGAACTCCAGGTGAGTCATTCGTTTTATAGTCAAGCGCAAGCGTGCAAACAACATAGGAGGAAAGAGAAGCGGATATCTCTGTATTTCGTATCGTATATCAGCAAGACAATTGCGGATGAGGCGTGAGCCTGTGTGTGTGGTCTGGGATCTAATGGTCTACTCCAAAGTAAGCTATCGGGTCTAGTTCTTTTCGAGCTTGCGGATCGCGCGGAAACCCGCCTGGATCTCCTCGCTCGTGAGACCCGAGGTCTCTGGCACCATCTTGAACACGGACATGTAGAAGATCACGAGCGTGGTGATGAACGGCACAAAGCCGTAGTCCTCGAGCGCGTCCGCGATGTACGGGTAAAAGATACCGACGATCAGGTTGGAGGTCCAGTTGCAGAAAATGCAGATCGAACTGGCCGACGCGCGGACCGAGTCTGGGAACAGGTCGGCGACCACGACCCAGAGCAGCGGGCCGAGACTGATGCCGAAACCAGCGACGTACGTAGCAGTGAAGACAATGGAGAGCGCCTGCACGTCGACGACTAGCGAGATGGTCATGCCCACAGCACTCAGCACCATGATGATCATACCAGTGAGGATCATCTTGCGGTTGCCGTACTTGGTCGCGAGCCATCCGGAGAAGAAGGTTGGCAACACGTTGACAACATCAATGGTGATCGTACCGACGCGATCGTTCGCGATGCCAGCGTCCTTGAACATGTCGGACGAGTAGTAGAACACGGCGTTGATACCGGTGAGCTGTTGCGCGCAGCACAGACCGATGGCGGTGATGAGCTGGCGGAAGTACATCTTGGACATTAGGAGCGAGATCGTGCTGTCGCTGCTCTCATCGGTCGGGTTGGCGGACTCGACGTCTTCTTTGGCTGGATCCATCCAGGCGAGCGCGATGTGGACGTTCTCTTCACCGTAGAGGCGCGCGATTTCCTCACGAGCTTCCTCGCGACGACCCTTCATCAGAAGCCAAGCAGGGCTCTCGACCATCAGGAACGAGGAGAGCACGAGGAAAAGACCGGCGAGGATGATTGGGAATGCCGCGATGTAGCGCCAGCCAGAGCTCGTGTCGGCGAAGAAGAACGTGAGACCCACGAGCAGGATCCCGATGGTGATGGAGATCTGCAGACCCACGCCGAGCGAGTTGCGCAGGTGCGGTGGCGAGATCTCGTTGATGTAGCCGCCGACGACGCCCGTGGCGCAGCCCGAGGCGATACCCGAGAGCAAACGGCCGATAGCAAAGACCCAGATACCCGAGACACTCATCTGCACGACCGCACCGGCGACAATGAACGCGCAGTTGGCGATCAGGATCTTCTTGCGTCCGAGCATGTCGGAGAAGTTGCCGCTGGTGAGACTGCCGATCATACCGCCGACGATCCAAGCGTTGACCGCGAAGGTCCACTCGAACTTGGAGTGGCCAGAGAACATGAGGCACGTGCCGTCCACGACCGGACGCGCGTTACAGTCGTCCTTGTTGTTGAAGGTCGACAGGTTGAGCTGCGAGGTAGACCAACCATATTGGAGCGACTGGAGCAGCGCCACGAGCACGCTCGTGTAGAGGATCCACGCCGGGTTGATGGCGAACTCCTCAGGCTTGCCCTTCTTGTCGGCTGGGTCGGCGATCGCTGGGGTGGACGTCTGGGTGTATGTCACGCCTGCTTGCTGTGGGGCATCGAACTGGTCGATGGGGGGGGAGTGGGACGCCATGCTTGTTGTCACTTGCTTGGTTGTGTTGAGCAACGACGCTTGAGAGGCAGGAGGGAGAATGGACAATGACGAGAAGGAAGCTGGAAGAGAAGATTGAACCTGAGCCTGAGAGCGGGGCGACTGGCCGAGCCGCGAGCAAGCGACGCAGAGCGCCAGTGCCACCTATTGGCTCTTGAGAGGGGTCCGTCCCGCGTCCCACACACAACTTGATTCACACAGTCTTCATTTTGCCACTCGTCCATGTGTGTTGACTTTCAAACCACACTTCCTATCTTTTGCGGATCTCTAAAAACTCGGACAAACGCTCGCTCGTTGGATACTGGAAGATGGATAGAGATAAATGAATGGATGGCGCACCTACGGTACGGCGCACATGTACACTGCCGAAGGACATTGAGGGTCGACCAGAAAAAGACGAAAAGTCGCAGCTACTTTTCGTACGTTTACGGTGCAAAGCAAGATGGACGCTGCTCAGACACAAGCAAACCGCCATCACCACCTCGGCGGCATCCGACAGCAGACTGATGATGATGCTTCCAGATAAGCAGCAAGCAGCAGGCTCTGGTTTGGTTCTTTTTGTGGAAGCTCAGTGGCCGGCGACTGACGGGGCTGTCTGCAGTCTGCAGTCTGCAGTCGCCAAGCGCGACTCCGCGCATCTCTGTGAAGCGCAAGCGGACGCCTTTTCTATGTGATTCTGAAGTTTGGCGCAGAGCCGGGGCAGCAAAGTCAGATCTTTTTAGTTTTCTGCTTGGCGACGAGGCATAGTGAACCCAAGTCAACGGCAGAGGATTCTCAGCCCACGCGGCATCAAATATGAGAGGCTCACTGGTTTTCTTGATGCGTCTGGTCGATCTGTCGCAGGCTCTCGAGAGACGTCTGCACTGCAGGAAGCCAGCAACGGCACCAAAGTAATGAAAGCCTACCAAACGGAATACTATCGCCAGTTGATTCCCACACGTTTTGCTGCTTGAGCGTGGCGAGTGGAGTTTTGTGTGTGGCTTTGCTTCTCAAAGCTTCTCAAGCTCGTCGTGCCTGAGAGCTCGCGCACAAAAAGAGTGAAACCAAACTCATAGACTTGTTGAAGCGCATTCCCTTTCTAACTCAAAGGTAAAAAAGACGGAGCCCTTTCAACGATCTGCAGCAGAGAGAGAGAGAGAGAGAGAGAGAGAGACCACATGAGGTGGCAGGCAAGTGTCGCATCCGAGCAGCGACTCGGGCTCCCTGGCTTTGGAAAATAAATCCGCAAAGGTTCTGTTCTGCTTGGGGGTGCTGATCAGTGGCGACACTTCCTCCGCTCAACTTCAACGAGACGTAGGGGTCTGCGAAGGTTTGCGGGGTCGTCGTGTGAACCACCTCTTCCAGTCCGGCGTCCATCGTCGAACTGGAGCATACTGGAGTCCAGTCTGTTTTGGCATTGCCTGAACAGGAAGTGCGGCTCTCGAGGAGGATTCGTTTCGTATCAATAAGACAGCGACTGCTTCAGCAGCGCGCACATACAAGGGTACTTGTATGCTACTGAAGTGGGCATTCGACAGGAATCGTGGACATTCGAAAAGAATCGTGTGCACGTCAACTCGCCCAAGCAATAATCAAGCTCGAGATATGGTTGAGACTTGCACAGCCCCAGATCTTTGGTGCAGGAAGTGTCTGGTGCTGTTGCGTGGCGGCGGCGCGGTACACAGTGGCGCACTTGAAGTTGAGCAAGAGAGCGCTCTTGTTCACACTGATTCACATACAGCAGACAGAACCCCTGGACACCCTCACTGCTGTTGTCAATTGCGTTAGGCGCTGCCCCGTTTCGCGCGGCCGAAGGCCAATCTTGGTTTCAGCTCTGCGTTTTTGCGGAGCGATCTAGATTTGACAGTGCGCTTTCCTTATCGAAAAGCCTACTTTCAACGGGAAGGAGAACTTCGCGACAACAGCAGCTGCACAGCGCTGACGGCACGTAGCATACACATCCAGTCACACTGTCGATCCGAATCCTATTGCCCCAATGAGAAAAGTCTTTTTGATGCAAGAGTGAGGATGTGTGATCTGATATTGTCGAGGGATTGGGTAGGACGAACCCTACGCGCATCAACACTTCAGAAACCCGAGTGCACTTTGTCGACGACAAGCACTGAAGGAGAGGGGACTGCGCCACTGTCAAGAGAGAGAGAGAGAGAGAAATGGGGCTCTTGGCGTTCTGAGGGTTGGCTGCTGTGGGGATGCAGTTACAATACTGCATATGAAGCTACACTTGCTACACTTCAGTGCTGAGGATACGAATGGGTGTACCTCGAAGAGGAGACAACGTGGTTCACGAGTATATCTTGGCACCACTCACGGGAGAAGTTCCCGAACGCGAGCAGAGAAGCCCCGGAACTGGAGCTGAGTGGCAATGCAAGCAATTGCACTCCATGCTGAAGAAATGATTACGCCCCGTTCATGGTCCGTTTCTTTTCCAACAGCGACAACGGTCCACTTGACCCAGTGCTGCGTTGTCGTTTCCCCAATCGAGTGCAAAGGCGGCGGCGTGGAAGCTCTGTCCGTGCGACCGCTAGTCACACATCAGGATGCTCATTTCTGAAGCTTCGAACCAGCTGCCTCCCACCCTCCAAGCAGCTTCCCACTTCCCGCTCGTCCCCCAAGCAGAAGAGCCCGCTCAAGCACCTCCGTCCTATCAAACGGCATACCGCCTTCAGATGCCATTCACTTCTTTGCATCTCGATGCTGCCACAAAGGCACCAAGTCGTCACGAAAACCAGAGCCCTTGTTGTATGAGCCTGCGGCGCCAGCCGTCGACCAACAGTAAGCACACTGCAGCACGCTTTCACGCAGACCCCGCACTGCACGATTTGACATCTTCAAACCACAGTTACTAGTCCAAGGTCGCATTGACGCGACCATGTTGCACTTGCCAGAGACACTTGCCAGAGACTGGAGACTGGCGATGCGACAAGACTCCGGCGTCGTGGTCGACCAACTCGCTGTAAGCCACACAATCGAATCGAAAAGCTCACTTGAAAGCACGATCCACATCCACAATGGACTCGCGACGTCCACACCTTGCAAGCCTGCGTGCCGCTTCCAGGACAGCGTTCCAGCATGCGCATTGCTACAACTCCAGCATTCCGTCCATGCAGAATGGCGACTGCGGAAACCTGAAAGATCCGGAAGCCCTTCATGTGACGTAGACTAACGTTGCGCTTTTTTCAAAGAGACAACCCACTTGATCTATTTGTCTTGAGAGCTGAGAAAACCTACGATACAGCATATTAGGTTCTGCTCTCCACATCCACGCCGCCCTTTCCCGCCGTCATCAACAACGTTTCGCATCCACAGATGCGAGATCCTTCACTGGAATCCTCAGCGCGCTCTCCTCTCCAACCTCAACTTCAAGAGGCTTCTCTGGCAGTTTCCCTGTCTGCCTCCTTCCTCTCCTTTCGAATCAACCTCCTCCAACTTCTTCATTCCTCAATTTGCTTCCTCCAGTCTGCACCAACACCCTCACATCCACACATCCACACATCCACACGCCTCCCTCTGTTCCTCACAACGACAACTACCAAGGCATGGCGTCGATGCAAGTGCAAACCCCCAACGAAACCAAGTACGTCCCCGTCACCACGCCGTCCGGCGTCTCGGTGCACGACGGCAGTGCGGACAACACCAAAGCCGCGCAGCTGGCGCTCAAGCCCAACTGGATCCTGTACGCCAGTGTGCTCGTGGCGCTCATCCAGCCGCTGCAGTACGGTTGGTCCACGTCGCAGCTCAACCTGTCGACCTTCAACGACGCGGACGAGTGCAACGCGCGTCCGGTCCCTGACGGCCGCTGCCTCATGTTCCCCGGCCACTCGAAGCTCGAGTGGACCTTCGCAGTCAACGCCTGGACGGTCGGCGGCATGCTCGGCAGTCTCAGCACGGGCTACTTCATGGACAAGCTCGGCCGCAAGAGGGTGATGATGGCCAACTGCGGCTTCATCGTCGTCGGCGCGATCATCGAAGCCGTGGTGTCCGACATCTGGGTCTTCGTCGTCGGTCGTCTCATCGCGGGTCTCGCTTCGGGTTGTTCGACGGGCGTCGTCGGCGCCTACATCAACGAGATCACGCCGCCTCGCCTCCGCAACTCGCTCGGCGTGGGTCTGCAGATCTCCATCACCATCGGGATCCTGCTCGTGGGTCTCACGTTCTTCTTCGCCAACACGAGCTCTGGCTGGCGCTACATCGCGGGTTTCCCGATCGTGCTCGCCGGTGTTTTCCTGCTCTTGTCCCCGTTCATGGTGGAGAGCCCCGCGTGGCTGCTGACCAAGGGTCGTCGCGAGGACGCTGAGAAGGAGCTCGCTCGCCTCTTCGGCCACGAAAACGTCCACCTCGCGCTCGGATGGCTCGAGTCCAGCGAGAAGACAGACATCGAGCACGCCCAGCCGTCCACGACTGACCTGGAGGAGATCGCCCAGTTCAACGGCAACAACGTGGCGCTCCTGCTCTCGCCGATCTTCTTCCGCCAGCTGATCACCGCCATCGGCATCGCCGCCACGCAGCAGCTCACCGGTATCAACGCCGTCTTCTTCTACTCGTCCGACATCTTCAGCAAAGCCGGCTTCGCAGACGACCGCATCGGCACGCTCATCGTCAACATCGTGAACGTGCTGCCGACCTTCTTCTCCGGCTGGCTCGCGAACAAGTTCGGCAACCGCAAGATGATCCTGTCTGGCATGATCGGCATGTTCGTCAGCGCGATCGGCATGACCATCTCGCTCGTCGCGGGCGTGCAGGCTCTGTCCATTGTGTTCACGGCCACGTACGTCGCGGCATTCGGCGTGAGTCTCGGACCGCTGCTCTGGGTCGTCACGGCCGACCTGTTCCCGGACTCGATCCGCGGCACGGCCACGTCCATCTGCATCGGCTGCAGCTGGCTGTCCAACCTGATCGTCGGCATCTCGTACCCGTACATCGCGGACGCGCTGGACGACTACGGCTTCGTGCCGTTCGTCTGCACGCTCGCCATCTTCTACGTGTTCGTGTTCAAGATGGTGCCGGAGACCTCGGGCAAGAGCAGCGAGGAGATCCAAGCGGGCTTCCGCGCGCTGCGCAAGCAGAAGAGCGTCTCCGCCCAGTAGAAAGAGAATCCGTCGTGGTGGTTTTAAAAGCATATCATATATGTATAAATTTTCAGTAAAGCAGAAAGCGCATTATCACCATTGATTATGTAAAAGAATGAGACGCATTCAAGCCCTCCGAATGCCCTCTCATCAGTGCTACTGCAGTCGTCTTAGGACGTTCTGTCGATGCGATGCGTGAATCCGCACACGCACGCAGCACTGAAGAAGACAGGGGGACATGAACGAGCAACTTGACCAATGTGTCTAACAGAAAACGTATCCATTTCAGCGTGTGTGGCTTGACTTTGCAACACCGAAATGCAGCCGAGTTGCAAAGAACGTGTGCGGAAGAGAAAAGACACGCGAGGGGGTTAAACATCGCCTCTCTCGACTAAAAGCGCGTCAACGCGGACAGCGACTTGTATCATACGACTGATGAGAGAACAGCATACAGAAGACGATGCTGTAAGTAACTACTTGTAGGCTACGAATGCCGAAGCGAGCAGACACGCCGAAACAGAGGCAACACCAACCATTCCAGGCGCCTCGACATCGAGTGAAGCGAAGAGAGCGCACCACCTTCTGCACTGGCGGTTGGGACACAGAATGTAATGCTTGCTTGGCTTGACCGCCGAACCTCCTGCTCGTGTAAACGAATCTTGCAGCTGGCGAGCGAAAGCGTCCGTGCAGCTTTTCAAAGCTGACATGGTTGTGCTAGCA
>JAASFO010001013.1:0-10397 GCA_023333815.1 Globisporangium recalcitrans
TGTCCGTCGTCGCGTTGTCGTCGCCATCATCATCATCATCATGCGCCACGTTAACGGCAAGACCGAGATCGCCGCCGCTGTCGTCCGCCGCGTTGCCGCCACCGGTGCCTCTGCGCGCTCTCACGCGCGACGAGATCCTGCCGGAGCTCCGCCAGCAGCGCCACGTGGTTTCTGCCACTGATGCAGGAAGAAGATGAAAGATCGACTTTTTGAAAACGGTACAAAAACACTTGCTTGAAGATCTTTCGTCGACTCGGATTCCTTGTCACTCGATCACAATCGAGTGGTTGCAATTGTCAAGACCAAACACAGCAAAGAAACCACACTTGTCTGGAGAGTCCACGTTACACATACGCGATCCATGCAGTCCCTCTTCAATACACACATACACACACACACGAACTATGCATAGCGACGCAAATCGTTCACGTAGCGCACGCTGAGGAAGATCTTGGCGTTCGACTCGCAGCCGAGCAGCTCAAACTCCATGGGCGTCGGCGGGTACGAGTCGCTCACGACGAACGAGCGGTTGCTCAGCATCTCCACGTCGTCCTCGTAGCTGTCCGAGTCCTCGCCCGAGTCGTCCACATCCTCCGACAGGATGCTCGACGACGTCTGGCGGATGCGCTGCTTCCAGCTGTCGTCGCGCACCTCCACTGGGTTCGTGCTCGCGCTCGCGAGCTCGCTGATGATGCTCCCACGCACGCGCTTGCGGCGCTTCAGGCGCATCTTGGTCTTCGTGTCCGACAGCAGCTTCGCGGGCACCGACTCAAACTCGCGGTAAATGTCCTCGATCGAGAGCCGGACGTACCCCAAGAGCTTCTTCGGCATCGGCTTCCGCTTGTGGTACACGTTGATGTCGATCATCGTGTCCAGAGACTCGATGCTGATCAGCCACGACTGGTCGAACTTGGGCGTGCCCGTCTTGCGGAACGTCGTGCTCTTGTAGCGCTCGATCTTCGCGGGACCGCCGCCGCCATCGTTGCCCTCGCTGACGCAAACCACCACTTGCGAGTTGACATTGTCGGGAAGACCGTCAATGTACAGGCAGTGCACTTCCACTTCGGTGATCACGTTCGAGTCCGAGAGCGGCTTGAGCGGGTTGGAGACCAGATCGCGCGCCGGGCGACGACCGCCGTCAAAGTGCTTCTCGTCAAACAAGTGCGTCGTGTTGCTCACCGACTGCGAAAACTTCTCCACCACGCCAAGCGTGCCCACCACGGGAGACGCGATCAGCTGCATCGTGCCTCGACCGACGCCCTTCGCGAATCCCTTGAACCCGTCGCGCTTGGCGCCACGAACAGGCTCTGTCACAAAGCCGCTCATGCCGTGCGCAATGCTCTTCGTAAACACGACGCCGCTCTGGTACAATCCTTCAGGAACGTGACGCGGCTGCTCCGCAGACTCCTGGCTCTTGAAACTGGTCGCCTTCTTCACCACGTCGCCCAGTCCATTCGACACCTTGCCGAGCGAGCCGAACGGCGCACCCACGACAGTCTGCGCCAGCGTGAGCGCGCTCTCGCCCTTGCGAAGGCTCTTGCCTTGCACGTCTCGCTTCAGCTGGCGCGCAGCGAGCGCAAAGCCGTCGGCGATTTCTGTTGCGAGTCCGACCGGGTCGCCGAGCAGCTCGACACTGCCGACGATCTTGTACCACTGGCCGATGACAGCGAAGACGATCTTCCACACGACGTCGGAGATCAGGTCGTACTCGTAGAAGAACGTGTTGCGGTACACGATCTCGCCGAAGTGGAACTCCGGCGTCACGTACGCAATGCCGCCAATGATGCTTCCCAGCGTGGCGCCGACAATCGACGAAATGCCTTCGCCGTGGTCTTCTTGCACCGAGTCAAACACCAAGTGGAAATCGTACGGGCTCATCCGCCACTTCTTAAAGTACAGAAGCATGCCAGCTTGCTGTTTCTCGTCTGGAAGCGTGATCTCCAGACGCAGCATACCGTTCTTGTACTCGATACCTTGGCTGCGCATCGTCTCGTCATCGGTCTCGGGGATGAACTTCATGAACACGTTCTGCAGCATAATGACGTACTCCAAACTCAACTTGACGGCCAGCGAATGCAACTCCATGTCGAAGTTGTTCACGATGGTGATCCCACTCTGTGGCGACGTGTCGACAGTCAGCGAGAAGAACGGGCGTTCGTCTTCAGAAGGCAACCAGCCTTCGCGCTTGTCGCTGTTGAACCCACTGTCGAGTGGGGCGAGAATCACAGGATACGGCGACTGCGGCGTCATGTCATCCAACTGGATGTGATGCAGCGTGAACACCCAGGCTCTGGAACCAGCGCTGGATTCGAGGCGCAGGTTTTCCATCGTAATGTTCAACACTTCTTGAGGATGATCGTCCACGATCGTAATGCCAACTCCATGGATCGCCATATCGATCAGCAGATCATTGAGCCAGTCGTTCAGGAAAGCCTGCTGCCGCACATTCGCATACACCTTGGTGTCGCCAATCGCAAGCACACGCGTCGGTCCATCGATGTACACTTCGCCAAACAAGTCAGGTGGCGTCATGTTCTTGATCTCGCCGATGCGCATGAAGTCCACAACAGTCGGAACTTTCCACTGTGCTGGGGTCACCTTCAGCTCCAACTCTTCGGTCAGAGGATCATCCCAGACGAAGGAGTGGCTCTCAAGCGGCTTGAGAATCAGCTCCTCTGCGTTCTTTACACCACGTTGAATGTACCTGAACGCATGACGCGTGGATCGGTTCTCGATGCGGTAAGGCGGCTTTGCTGACACGTCCTTTAATGTCACGAAAATGGTCTCTTCAGTCGAGTGAATCGCGACGTTCACAATCGGTCCGTCGCCAAGGCTCCCACGAGTCCAAAAGTTGAAGTTGTCGTTTGTTTTAGGAGCTTCTTCTGCAGCCTTCACCGGAATGTTTGGACTCCAGTCTCCTGGAGCCCTTGCCCCGTCGTCACGAGCGTAGTCCCGGATGCGAACACCAGTCCAGTGCTTCTCTTTGCCCGCGAAAGTGTACACCACGACTGTTTCGTCTTGTTTCAGTGAACAGTTTACACGCACTTCTGTCGTTTGCTTGATCTTCGGTCCCTTGAGTTTCTTGTCCAGGAGAAGCGGCGTGACTTGCAGAGGACGCGGCACGCGGTTGACAATCATGTACCGCGGAGAGATCACCAGGATCTTGGATCGGAAAAACTGAGCTGGAGCAGCACGAACTTCATACGCAAGCACAAACGAGTAGTCGCTGCTGCCGCTTGGTCGCAGCTCGCCATTCGTACCAACGCTCGCCATGTCTCTTGAGTCAGACCAGTCCACCTTTTCAAACTCTGGCAGGTATTTCTTCGTTTTCGGATTTGTCAGCACGTCGCTTTGGTACATGCGCGGGGTCTCCTGGTATGCCTTGACACTCACCATCGCCTTCGAAAGTGGAGCGTTCACAAGCATCGGGATATCTCGGTCACCATTGAAGTACGTGCGGTGTTGCTCGATTGTGTAGATGGTTCCCTTTGGAACCTTGAACTTCAAGTCGAGACCGCTGCGATTCTGGATCCAGTATGGCGCGTAGAGATTGATCGTGCGCGCAGCGTTCGGTTGCCACTCTTGTTGGTAGACGATACCCGGACCCTCGTCGAATCTCAACTCGAAGATTTCCTTGCCGAAAACTGCGCGATCGGCGTCCAACCCAATAAAGAACGGGGTACTCCAGCTTCCAGCGCGGTTCGAAGCAGACGCACACAGCCGCATCTTCATGATCGCCGGCGTCTCGAGGTCCAACCCAAAGATCTGGATAGACTTGCCGCTTTCAACGAACATGCGTCTCGAATTCACCTCGTTCACAAACTCGAAATAGTCCACTTGACCCAGCGCTTTGACTGCTTTCCCGTGCTTCGACGATGGACTGGCGCTCGAGACCTTAAAGTCTCCTTTGCTGTCAAGCGAGTCTTTCGGACAGTCACCAGGCTGAACGATAGCGTACTCGATCCCGCATGGGAGAACGTTGTGCAGAACCAGTTGCGGCTGAATCACCAGCGACCACGTGCCGAGATGCATGCTGTTGAGCGAAATCTTCTCAATCACAGCAGTCGGCTGGTTATCAATGCAGCTCAGCGAAGGGTATACGACCTCCGTCCCTGCCGCGACGTACTCGTTCGGGTTCGGCAGCAAGACGTCGTTGCCCAGCTTCTCCGACACCAGTTTCGTTGCAGTCATGGACTTGGATCCATTCTTGAGCTGCGCTTTTTGAGCCTCGCGCTGTTCGTATCGAGTCAGATGTTTGTACAACCGCTGCTCACGAACGGACAGTGGCAAATAGTTGCTCCACTCGGTTTCGCCGACTTGACGAATCGCGAAAAATCCGGCGTCCACCAAGTCGATCGGAATGCTCAATGACCCATGCGCAGGCAGCACACAGAATCGCTCGCCTCCGTTGCGCTGCTCTTGGTTGTGGCGCGACACTTCACGATTCTCGTCCACCAAGAGACATTCCGTCAACTTTGTCGTGTCATTGCGGATGTACTCACCAGAAGACACCTTGACTTGGAGACCATACGTCCCATCGTTGCAGATCTGAACAGCCACAAGCACAGGCAAGTACGTTCGCATGCATTCCGTGTAGTACGAGTCGATCCATTCATACGAAGGATCCATCTCCCTCACTCGGTGCAAGCACGCAAACGCTCTCTGAAGCTCACGGCGAGAAGGCTTGCCGATCTTGTTGAGAAGCTCCACGCCTTGAGTGTACAGAGAAGCAATCGAGGCTTCGGATTCGACGTCCTCGAACAACGGCACCAGCTCATAAACTTGCGTTTCGCGAGCGGAAACAATCGACACATTGTGGATGATTCGGAATCCTTCGACCTCGATCGAGATGTAGCGGTCGACCGACTCGCGCATCTTCGAAATTGCGATCTTGAACTCTTCCCACGACACAAGTCCGGATTGATCCGTGTCGGCCAACGCAATGAAATCCTCCACGGCTTTGTCCAGATCGTGTTCGGAAAGCATGCTCTCACTACGGAGCAGCGTTGATTTCCCTCGCGCCTGTCGCTCCTTTTCTTCTGCTTCAAAAATCTCTCGCAAGACTGTGCGCACTTCTTCCGTGTCGAGTTCGCCACTTCCGTCGTCGTCAGCATTACGGAACGCTTGGCGGAGCTGCTTCTCCTTCAAGCTTTGCTCTTCGTAGTCCTTCAGCTCTTCATCAACATTCAGAAGCATGCACGGATGAGTTCCACCCGAAGGCACGGAAACCACAGCCGAGACGGTTTCGACGCGGACTCTCTCCTCGGTTTCTTTCTTTGCGACCACGTAGTACTTCAAGTCCACACCACTTTCATTCAGCATCCAGAAAATACCGCCTTCTTCCTTGATGTGCGATCGCTCGCGCTCTGTTACACGCTCAGCTTTCGAGAAAGACGCCAAATTGTTGTTCAGCGCTTCCATGAACGCGGACGTGATGTTCAGCTGAAGGTACTTGTCCGACGTGTAGACAATGTCGGTGTGGGACTCGGGGTCTTTCTTCAGATCCAGTACACCCTGGTAAAACTCGAGGAACGGCTCCACCTGTCGCGCCTTGGAGTTGTAGTACTTGCCGTAGACATCAAAGCTGAGTTTCCCAACACCGTAGTTGTTTTTCGCGCGCTTGTAAGCTCCCACATCGGTCGACGAGCTAGCAGACCCACCTTCCCACATCGAGAAGTTTCCGTAAATCGCCAGCTCTTCGAGTGACACTTCAAGCGCTGGCAACCCCAATGGCAGCATGTCATCCATGAGACGGAAGTAGAAGCCTCCAAAAGCAGTCGAGATCACCGTGTGCACAAACATGCGCAGCTCTGGGGCTGAGTCCGCGGGGGTAGACAGAGGCGGATTCTCCGTGTCGAAGCTCGACAACAGCTGATCGATCACGTTTCCGCGACTTCCCATGTCCATTTCTTTCGTCAGCAGCCACACGCTTCGCTCACCAACCTTGATCAAAGACGGATTCACGAGTCGGTACCACGCTTCTTGGGCATAGTCGTAGTTCTTGAACGCGCGCACCATCTTCTTCTGAACCACAATAGGAGCCAAGCCATTCAGTGACACTTTGGACGCTCCAACTTGCTCTTGGTAGCGAGCCCAGAAAGCCGAAAGCGCGGCTGCATTTACTAGCGACCCTGCGCTTTCACCCTTCAAGTATGGCACTTGGCTTCTTTGCATGCTTGGGTCGACGTACTCTTGACCAATGAGCGACGGAACACCAGTGTGAAGGCGCGGGTAGATGATTCTGTTCCTGTTGAGAGCACTTTCAAACTCCTCGAGCGAAATATCGCCACTGTCATCACTGTCGACGATCGTGATGAACTCTCGGACCGTGTCGTCAAACTCGTCTTTCGTGAGATTCTGACAGTTCGCCAAGCCTCGCAAAAGACTTTCAATCTCCGCCACATCCAGCGAGCCTCCACCGTCGACGTCGCGCAGCTTGAACTCGGTCTTCAGTTGCTCCATGTAGCGTTTCTCTTCAAAATCCCTCTTCTTCCTCGCGATACGGGCTTCGAGCTCTTCTCGCTTCTTCACAACGTGCAAGTCTTCCACCATAGACTCATTCAGTGAGCCTATGATGCTCAAGAACACTCCAAGATCATTCGGAGAAAGGTTCAGCGCGAAATCGGACATCCGCATGATCACCTTTCGCTTTGCTCCAGATTTGACACGATCTCGTCTCGCTGAATGAACTCCAACCTCTTCCGCTTTCTGCAACTCTGGATGATCAACTTCGGCGACGCTTTTCTTCAGAGTAGCTGTGCGCGCAAGACCCCACAGCTTTGAGCCTGTCTTGGTCGATCCACGTCCAGCACTGCTCGTAGAGCGAGTCGAGTTCGGACTCGAGTCCCCAACAGTGAGTCGATACACTAGCTCAAGGTCCACACCTTCGCCTTCCAGCTCCAGAATAGTGCGCAAACCGGCAAGGTCGAGATCGATGCCGTCTTCTTGCAGGATAATTCGGCAGGGCTGCAGCGCGACATCGACAAGCTCCATCTCAATTCCTTCGTGGCGAGCCGAGCTCACAACCTGCAGCTTGATATCGGACGTAAACGCCAGCACGTGCGATTTCAGCGACGACGAATCCCCTAGAAGACAGAACTCGATACCTTGCAAGAGGATCTTGCAGTTCATCGAACTTCCTCCGAGGAGAAGGGGCGAGTACTCTTGTGGGAGATCGACTGTGTACACTGGCAGCGCAATCTCACGCTGTTCCGGGGACTCTGGACCTGGCAGCGTGTCGTAGGCGAGGAAGCGCATCTGGGTTGTTTCATCCTCGCTCAGCGCCGGCAAGAACGCATGCATCGTGGAGATCAGCGGGTCAAACACGACCAACAGCGAGAACTTCTTGAGCTCCAACGCGATGTCCATGTGGCCACTGCCTTGCTGCACCACGTGCATCGAAAGCATCGAGTCTGCATCTAGGTTGCGATCCAAAAGCTGCGGAAACACGTTTGTCGAAGCGTTTCGCTCATCCAACAAGCCGAATCGAGTAATTTCCATGCCGACAACCATCGCGTTCGCGTCTGGTGCAACCTTTGCCATCGAATACATCACCTCCAGCTTGAGATCGTTCACGAAAAACGCCATCATGCTCTTGTCCGAGTCCTTCATCAGCTGCATCTTCATCTCGTTCATGGCGAGCGACACCTTGGCGCAGTGGAACATTGGCGACACTTCTGGAAGATCCTCCTCATACTTCTCCAGCGAGTTCTCGAGGAACTTTCGCAAGTTGCGGCGCCGCAGCACATCTTCAGCAATGTACGGAAGCGGAGCGCCAGCTCGTGGGATCTCCCAGCCAAATGCGCGGGCTCTCAAATCCAAAACGCGGGTCGCAAGCGTGTTGGCTTCCAACTCAGCAATTCGAGCACGACGCGCAGCAATCGCCTCCTTGTTCATGTAGCCAGTGTACAAACGCTTCGCGAGACCAGCCTCGTTGTCAAGCGTCCACTGCTCCTTGAACAGCTCCATGTACTCTTTCGACTCGTCCGCGTCCAGCTCCACGCACGTGATTTCATCTTGAACAGCAACGCGGTTGCACCAATCACCGTAGAACCGAAGCGGGTTTAGCATCGACATGAGGAAGGTGATCTGCGCAGGGCGGATTTGCATGGCGAAAGGCTGCTCGCTTGAGAAAGACACGTCGAGCTCGAGTGCGCGCTCCCCTTCGCCGAGTTGCATCAGCAAACCTTGGAACACATACGGCATGCTCACGCCAATCTCCATGGAAAACGGTTGGATAATGTAGCACGCGTCCGTGCGCGTGCGGCTCTGCGGGTTCGCGAAGATCTCAAACTCGTTCAGCTGGATGATGCGCTTGCGGCGCGTGTCGCTCTCGAAGGTTCTCCCAATTTCAAATTTCTCAAACGTGACGCCGACACCAGACGTCGAGTACTCGTCACGGATCGTCACGGAGAAACGACGCACGACGATCGCAAATGAATCGATGATCTCGTCGACGAGCAAGTGCCAGAACGCAGGCTTCGCGGCGGGCTTCACTGCCGCCGGGGTTTTACTCGCCTTCGCCTTCTTTGCAGCTCGGATCGCTTCGCGCGCATCCGCGAGCGCCTTCAACTTCTGGATGATCGTCGCAGTCCACGCATTGACGCGCGCAAGGCGGGCTTTCGCAGCGTCCTTCACCGCCTGCTGGAATCGCTCGAGGTTGTCTTCGCGCATCCAGATCCACTTCTCGGCGTGGTTGAGCGTGAGCCCAACCTGGAGCCCGGCGATGTGGATTCGCGACGCCATGTTCGTGCTTCCCTTTCTCCACTTGCTCGGCATGAGGAAGCGGTCCACGAGCGGCAGCTCGACGACAAACTGCTGCAGCTCGAGCTTCTCGAGGTCCACGGGGATGCCCGCGAGCGGCTCGAGCGCGGGGAGCACTTGCTTTGCGAGCTGGATGTTGTTGATCTCGAGCACGCCGTCGCGCAGCGACCAGAAGAGCAGGATGCGCTCGCCCACGTACGCGCCGGCGTACTTGCGCAGCAGCAGCGTGAGCAGCGCGTCGCCGAACGCGACGAAGGCTGCCGTCACCCCCAGCGCCAGCAGCAGCAGCATCGACAGCACCATGAGCGCCTTCTTCTTCGCAGCGACTTCGAATGAACGGGCGGACGCGTGTGTGTGTGGACGGGGGGAGAATATGAGCGAATGGCCGGATCGAGTCGTTTCCAGGCACTCGCGTGCTCGTTTGCTCGCTCGCTGCTCCTCGTCGTTTACCGCAAAATGCGCAGTGTCGCAGCAACAAAGCGAGCAAAAAGACGCGCCAGTTGAAGTCGGTGTGGCCCACTCTATAGAGCATCGTCTGATTTTTCGATTTGGGATAAATTAGCCAATCAAGTTGTCGGAGTGTGAAAAGAACGAGCTGCGATTGGCGCGAAAGGAGACAAAGCAACTTTGTATGGTGCAGAAAACGTGCGCACATGAGCATTCGATTTGACATGCGCAAGGCTCCCAAAACGCACAATGGCTCTGCTTTGCGCCAGTGTTCAGTTCTGGATCCACGTTTGGCATCAAGCAGACACAGCTGGACACAGTGAACGTTTCGGCTCCAAAGGATGCTAAACCAGTAGTTTCGAAGCGTGTCTGAAACACACCAGCAATTCCACCCTAAACAGTCAGCACTGAGAACGTGTTGGCTGATTTATCGTGCACTGCTTCGCTAGCACTGTGCTTAGACCGTGGCCACATTTGGCTCCTTTTGGTGCATTTTTCGCTGGTTTTTATGCGAGAAAACCTACACATTTTTCATGAAACTCAATCGAAAATCTATGGGACACTGCGCAGCATAGAAGCAAGAAGTCGGCCACAATGCTCCATTCTAGTGGATTCCTCCCACTTCACTGCAACTGCTTGGTGATGCAGTGGGGGTCACACGAGCGTGTCGAAGGCGTCAAGAGCATCCAGACTTCCGAGCGCTTTCAAAGCACCACTGTCATAAGAACTCACCAAGTCTGCTGCTGCATATTCACAGCCATTCTTACATCATGAATGTCTGTGGCATCTCATTTCCGCTTCAAGCTTTCCATGACCGTGCAGTACCGTAACTCAGCTTCTGTGTCAGTCAAGTGCAACCACGTCGATGAAGCAGTCGTGACGCGACGGATCTTCCATTGAAGAACCTTCACGCGATTGCGCATCCCCCTAATTAGCGCTCGTGCTGAGCGCGACAAGAGCAGGAGACAGTGTTGGTGCTGATGCTGGTGCTGGTGCTGATGCTGATGCTGATGCTGAAGCATCGTGGCGCTGCTGGCGGAGCTCCAGCAGGATCTCGTCGCGCGTGAGAGCGCGCAGAGGCACCGGTGGCGGCAACGCGGCGGACGACAGCGGCGGCGATCTCGGTCTTGCCGTTAACGTGGCGCATGATGATGATGATGATGGCGACGACAACGCGACGACGGACA